>LOEQ01002584.1:142658-161438 GCA_001685075.1 Bramus lutescens
GAGAGAGAGAGAGAGAGAGAGAGAGAGAGAGAGAGAGAGAGAGAGAGAGAGAGAGACAGAGAGAGACAGAGAGACAGAGAGAACTAACTGGGAATGGTGGCATAAGCTTCTAAAATCTCAAAGCCTATCCTGAATGACACACCCTTTCCCATGAAACCACACCTCCTAATCCTTCCCAAACAGTTCCACTGACTGGGGACCCAGTGTTCAAATATATGAGCCTGCAGGGGCCATTCTCATTCAAAGCACCATTTACCATAACTGGGTGGCTCTCTCTGCTTCCAGCTTACTAAAATGGTTGTCTCAGGCCTCAGCCTTCGCTACTCCATAGGGCTCTGTCAAGGTGTACACTCTAGCTCCCTCCAGGGTGAGCAAGCCAGAGGAGAAAGAGAAAATACCCCAGAGATGAAAGCTCATCTTTCATTATTTAATCTTTGAGGTCACACTCTATTATGTCTGCCATATTTATTGATAGAAGCAAGCCAGACTCAAGCTTAAGGGGGGGATTCCATAACAGTGAGTCCCAGGATACGAGGTACTTGGAGTTAGTGATCATCTTGAAGGCTCTGTTTCCGACTTCCCTGCAGTGACTGAGGTACTGCCTGAAGTTCTGCCTATAGTAACAATCTCCCTTCACCATAGTCTGAGGCTGGACCTTTTCCTCGCCACAGCTGTGTCCCCTGGGTAAACAGGCAAAAAGCAAAGAGAGATGGGCCCTGCTCACCTGGGAGACTCTTGTAAAACTGCATGAGAAGACAAGTGTTTGCACAGTGCCCGGGGCATAGCAGGATCCAGGTAACCATGTAGGTTATAGTGAGGACACTGGTAATGCCAATGCTGACAGCGAATGGTGACGAAGTCTATTCAGTGCTTCCTGTTGGACACATGCATGCCAGTATATAGCATTGTATATGGTCTGTTTATCCTACCATAGTGAGAACCCTCCATGCTGCACATAGACCTGAGAGATTCCTGGCTTCCTGAGTGAGTGAGAGCTCAGAACGGTTCTCCATCGGTCTGGATGCCCAGACAGTTCTTCACATGAGCCACACCTGACTTCCAGGTATGTGTGTGGTCTGAATAGTCTCTTCCAGTCAAAGCTGTCAGCTCATCTTCCAGAAGCTGAATGGCATGCGTCATGATGGAGACTGAAGATGGGCTAACCTCATCACATAGTTGACCTTAGCGTTGACCATCCAAATCCAAGGTCAGGGTCTGGAGAATTGTGGGGAGATAAAAAAAATCTGAAACAAGGAAGGAGGAGAGGTTTGAGGAAGAGGCTGGGCTGAAGCTTTGAAACAGGGAAGTTTATCTGTCTCCCTTGTACCTCTGTCCCTCGGTGCAAGGTCCTACCTCCGCATGTCCCTCCACCCTTCTTTTCTGAAGCTTTGTCCACTTGACCGCAGGACCAAGGCAGGAGAGGGAGCAGCCAGTTGAGAAAAAAAGCAGCCTCACTTCAGAAGTACTGGCCACTAGGGAAACATATAGATGACCCTTGAGCTCATGTAGGATGGTTCCCCAGAGGATCATCCTATTTTATTCTGATGAGAAAAAGACACACAGTCAATGGAAGTCATACTTCTAAATTAGAAGTTTGGCCTTTGCCCTGGGCTAATGAGGTGGTATTTTCGGTAGTTGAAGCTCTGACTGTGTACTCACCAGGGGAAGCAATCGCTCCAGTGTAGTGTGCTGTGTTGCTGAGCTGAGCTGAGGCAGAGGATTGGGGTGGCATTGCACACATTAAGGGCATGCTCAATTTCCCATATCTTCAGTGTATGATGGTTTTATCAGTACTTCACCCCATTATCAGACGAAAACTGTGTAAGCCCGGAGGCATTTGCTCCTTCATGAGAAAATGCTGGTGACTTTGATGGATTTCTGAATGTTGACACTGAGGAGAGTTTCTAAACACAGTCATTAAACCATTCTGAGTGCATAGCATGTGCCAAGCAGGTTCTGGGTGTCAGGCACACAGTGGTTGGCCTTGGGTCACTGGGTCCCTGCAGAAGAGACGCTGTTTTCAGAGAAGCCAAATGACGCTGTGAGAATCTGCCTAGAGTCTGTTCTGGTCCTTACCTTAGGCTCCACACAACCTCGGGTTTGTGTGAGCAGTGCAGCCTTGACTGTATCTGTGAGACAGATGATGTTTTGTCTTCTGAAAGCCAACCCGAGTGTTCCCACTACATAGTTTTGCTCTTTCTTTGGGGATCTGAGACTGCTGTGGGTTAAAGCCAGAGTGTTTCTGCATGGAGGAACTTCTAAATTAGCAGGGCTACTGAAGGAAGCCTTTCTATGACTGCTGTAGTTCTGGTTCTTTCTCAGTAGACAAAGAGAGGACTGGTCTTATAGTCCTTCTGAGATGCCTCTGTGTAATTAAGTTTGGGCATGAGAACCTCATTGAATGGGCCAATTGAACCCCATTGTGAAGATAGATTGGCCACTGGGCACTAAGGGGCTCAACAAGCATGCTTAAATGTAACAAGCTTAGTGTTACACATAACTGAATAAAATAAAGAAGTGGGATGCAGTTGTTTATATGTGAACAGAGGAGGAGGCAGAAGAGGAAGAAAACGATAAGGGGCTGGTAAAAAGGCTCAGGGGATAAAGTCCATGCCCTGAGTCTGATCTGGGTCCTAAATGGTGGGAAGAGAGGACCAGCTCATTCTCTGACCTCTGCTGCACGCCCTGCCACAGACCCCCACAATAAAATATCCCAGAGATTAATTTCTTCCTTTGTACACAATAAGAACTATCTTGAACAAACACTTCCTTTGCAATTGTGTTTCAGACACAACTGCACAAAGGGACACAGGGACAGGTGGGGTCTTCCATAACTATTTTATCATTCTAGAAACTCCTGTGGCCAGGGAGGTGTCTTATGGGCTCAGAGATAAAATTCTTGCCTGAACTGGGCAAGGTTCTTGCTCTTTTCTGGTAAGAAAAGATGGAGTTGTTTTCGCTAGTGGTCCCCTGGCCAGTTAGTTCTGTAGAGAATGAGGACCCTGAGAAAACATTAAAAGTTGGCAGGGCTTAGGGAAGAAAAGGGTTTATTTGGCTTACACTTAAAGTTCACAGTCTGTGATTGAGGGAAGTCAGGGTAAGGACTCAAGGCTGGAACCTGAAATAGCCTGTGGAGGGACACTGTAGGCTTACACTCTGGTTTGCTTATAGGCTCATACTTAGCTTTCTTATATAGCCTAGTACCACCTGCCTAGGGATTGAGCTGCCCACAGTGGGCTGTCTCCCACAGACATGCCCAGAGGTCACTCTGATGTAGGCAATTTTTCAATCCTCTTCCCTCTCGGATAACTCTGGGATATGTGACTGAGAGTTAGTGTTAACTAGGACAGAGTCCACAGAATTAACGACCTTCACTGTCATTTATCAGGTATGGGAACTGCAATTACAAAGCTCAGACACAAATGATTCAACCCTTCGTGTAAAGGAAATGCAAATATGGGTGGTGATGGGTCCTCTGGCCAGTTACCCACTCTTACTAATCCAGTTATTTCCAGTTCTGTTCTGCACTTCCTTGCCTGTGGTCTTGCATGTCTGCAAGGGAGAGAGCATATGGGTGAACTGTTCAGAAAGAATCCTTCTATATCCAGCCAAAACTCAAGGGCTTAAGCAGCTGTGGGGTAAAGCAATAGGGAATTGCTGTCATCATTTGGGGTATTCTTGGTGGGAGGCCTCTGACTTCTAGGCGGAGACCAGCATTTGAGATCATTCTTGACAGATAATCATACAATAAGATCAAACAGTGGTCTCACACACCCCAGAATCCTGCAGATGGGATGTAAGGTTTGGGAATGGTAGTACCCCAAGATGAGCAGGGGGCTTCTCAGAGTGGCCAGGTTCTCCCCCAAAGTCATTAGAACAGACAAGGGAATTCTCTCTTCGAGATTATCCCTCTCTGGAGCCTTCCTACCCATCATTCTCTGGGGTCCTGACTTGTGCCCAGGGAGCCCCCTTCCCTTGGTCAGCTGCTGACAATCTAGGATTGGACATGTCGTCCTCATGAAGGCTGCACGGATTTTCTAGGTCATGTCCCATTTCTGAAAGGCCTGGGGTCCTCCAGTTGAGGAGGGAAGTGTTTTTAAAACTTGAAGTGAATTAACCACTACAAATGAACAATGTCGTGGACCTTAAAACAACGGTGCCACTGTACACAGCATGTCTGCCCATCTCGAGAGTATCGTCAGAAGGAAACCCAGGGCATCAAATCCCACACCTCCTCTTCCAGCATCACACACTACTTCCTGTCTGCATCAGGGTCTATTCTGGAGAGCTCATGGAATGAAGCCATGTCCTTTGGTGCCTAGCCTCTGTCACCTAGCATGAGGTTCTTCCAGGGTCTTCCACGCTGACACATGTGTGGAAATCTCTTTCCTTTTGGTGCCCGGGTGATATTCTATCGTGTGACCGGAGTGTTTTGGCTCACATCTTTTTGACAATTCAGTTCTCACCGAATGGAGCCAGTTCTTTAGCTGTATGCTCCTGGTCAGCTCTACATGGCCACAGTCCCAGCCGGCTTTCACATGACATAGTCAAGACTTCCTTTATTTCTCCTTTGCTTTCTCCTTGGGAGCTGCAATCACTTGAGCCCATTGCTCTGTGCAAGTTAGGCAAGCATCCTGCTGTGGTGTTACATCATAACTTTCTTCTATATCTTATTTGGCAGCAAGGTCTCTTTAAGTTGCCAGGGTTGGTCTTGGACTCACTCTGTAACCCAGACAAGCACTAAACTTGATCCCCCTGCCTCAGCCTCCAACATAGGAAGGATCGTAGGCTTACTGACCGGGCCTCACTCACTGTTCCTTCTGCTCTGACCTTTATGTCATTGGTATGGATCTGAGTCCACAGGGCACCAGCTAAGGTTTCTAGGTTCTTACATCCTAACGCAGAGAACTGGACCAGGAACACACAGATCATGACAGACTTAGCTACGGTTTATTAAAAGACAGAAAGGCCCCCCTGAAAATAATAGTGGGATACAGAGGCAGGTCAGGTAGGCGATGCCAAAGAACCCAGACTCCAGCTTCATGATCCTTAATAAGGTCAATATGTGGCACTGCCTCCTCCCCCTATGTAATTTATCTCGTACATGCTCTTTCGTTACATGTAGCTCTCAGCCCAAGGAGTTTCCAGTCTTGCTTCTGTCTTAGTTAGTGTTCTATTGCTGTGAAGAGACACCATGACCACAGCAACTCTTAGAAAAGAAAGCATTTTATTGTGGCTTTCTTGCAGTTTCAGAGATTTAGTCCATTATTACGGTGGCCTGCAGGCAGACATGGTGCTGGAAAAGTAGCTGAGAATTCTACATCCAGATCCACAGGCAGCAGGAAGAAGAGAGAGACACTGGGAATGGTGTGGGGTTTGAACCTCAAAGCCTACCCCAGTGACACACTTCCTCCAACAAGGCCACACCTCCTAGTCTTTTCAAGTCATGCTGCTCCCTGGTGATGAAGCCTTCAAATCTTCGAGCCTATGGGGCATTATTCCAACCAACACATGCTCTGACAACAGGTAGTCTTGATGCCTGTCTCCACCTACTCCTGCCCTGATTACCTCATCCTCTTGACTTCTTTTACAGAACGCAAAGGAGACCAGGCCTCTCTCTCTTCAACTTAAAAAAAAGTGTGTGTGTGTGTGTGTATGTGTGTGTGTGTGTGTGTGCCAGGGTAGTGGTAGTGGTGGTGGTGGTGCATGCTATGGTTTATCTGGAGGTCAGAGGTTAACTGTCAGGAGTCAGTTCCCTCCTTCTGCCGTGTGGGTCCTGGGGATGGAACTCAGCTCATCGCCTTTAGCAGCAAGTGCCTTTACCCACTGAGTCTTCTTGCCAGCCTTCCCTCCATCTCTTTCTGTCATATGTGGGGCTCTGGCTGCTCCCAGGCCAGCCTAGTCTCGCCTTTAACTGCAGCTGACTTTTGGCAAGGCCCTGACTTCCAGCACTCCGTCCCTTCACTGATGGTAAGGATTGTGTTGACTTCTGAACGATGTTCACAGCAAAGCAGCGCAGAATTTTTTGCCCCTCCTGGAAAACCAACAAGCTGTCAGTTCAGTATGCCACACCCTGTGGCAAAGTGCTGCTACAGAATGAAAGAAAGGAGGGCTTCAGAATTGAGAATGCACAGATAACGACCCTCCTGAGCCAACGGCACAAAATGTGGCACTACTGTGTGCCAGGCAATGTGAAAGATCCCTGGAGGGGATCGCTGTTACCCAGAGATGGTGGAGGCACCCTGGGGTTCACACCCAGCAGCCCTGCTCAGAGTCCTGGTTGGATTTAGTTTGCATAGAAACCAAAGCTCATTCCACTGCTTTCATTCAGTCATCCAGCTACAAACAAAAGGTCACCTGTGGGAGTCAGTGTGGGTGGGACGGGATTTTCCCTCTGGGTCCTCCGATCTGGCATGTGATGGGGCGATGGGAGGGGCCATGAAGAACTACATTCAAAGGAGAGAGCTCCTTAAGATACCAAGGATCAAAAATGACTGCCGAAGAGGTGAAGGAAGTTCTATCGAGGAGAGAATTTGGGTGTCAGACTTTAAACAGAGTTCTTGGAGGAAGAGAATGAAAAAGAGGCATTGATGGGGAGAGGAGCATTCAGGCAAGGGTGGTGCTTTTGAGACCCTCCAAGGAGGCAGCATGGATGAAGCGGCTGCAGAGAGCAGGAAAGAGTCCCCAGTGTCTCCTGGGTATCATTACCATCAGTTGTAAGCTCAGCCTATTCATTACAACAAGCAGCTGTCATCATGGGTGTTGAGTCAGCACGAATGAGGCTCCACGTAAATGTGCTTGGGTCAAGAGGTGACTAGGGATCTTGCCTGCCTAGTCAGAGCCCCAGGGCAGCCTCCTTCCTGGGCTCACTCTTTGCCTCCCTCGACTGGTGCTGCTGGGTTCTGTGTGGTGTGGCTGTGTCCCTTCATCTGTGGCCCATATGGGACGTGGATCACCTCTTTCATGATGGTGTCCTACATCAGATCCCATGGAAGGGCTCTGATGGCTACCCTGTGTCCCAGGCCATGGCCGATGCTGCTGGTTAGGAATGGATACACTTTCTCTTTGCCCTGCTTACCTAGAAGCCCTACTATATTACTACTATATCGCCCAGAGACAACTACATCTAGCAACTAGAAGAGACTGCGAGACCTGCTTCAGGACATGGAGAAATTTACCCAGGAGCAGCTTCAGCTAAGCTCCATGGTGGTGAGGATAGGAGTTGTGTTACACAAATTTTTTTGTTGCGGGGGGGGTCCTCCCTTCCTTCTTCTTTCTCTCCTAATAGAGAGACTACAGAACCTCACCTCCTCCTACTGTCAAGATGAAGAATATAGATTTGCTGGCTTTCAGCAACCATTTTGGTCTGTGGAGTCATCTAAAGAAAGCCAAGTTCCAGATGGCAGCTCAGAACCCCCAAGTGCCTGATATCCTAGTGATAGCTGGGGCTGCCCCGCCAGCCCACACAGCCCATGTCAGACTGCTCTCTAACCTAAGCTATCACTGCTTTTGTTCACACATGGGCAGGTCAACCTAAGAATAGGTGGTTGAGAATGACGGGTACAGGAGGGAGACAGGAAGGGGAGGTACCCAGGAAGGGGTGGTATGGACCAAAGTTTCACATATTCACAATAACGACCTGCTTTGGCTGGTGCTGACTAAGGGATCCACTTTCCAGCCACTCTACACTAGGCCCCTCATTTAATCCCCACCAAACTCTGCATTGAGGGCATTCTTAGGACTGTGACTTTCCCTAGTTTATAAGTGTGGGCATCAAACCTCAGGACAGGCATGTCTTCAAAGCCACTGAGTTGGGAGGCCAGTTCTAAACCCTCGTCTGTTTGACTCAAGGACGACCCCCTCCACTTCCACCCCACCTGGCCTCATGAGGCTGTGCAGATGTGAAGGTCAGAGAATGGTCCAGCAGAGCTGTGGCTTTGTGTCGCTGCAAAAGTGAAAGAAGTGGTTCAGAGAAGGCAGCAGAGCCTGGCTGGTGAGCAGGAAGGATGAATGGAGGCTTCTGTGCCTGGAAGGCAGGGAGTGGGTCGGGGAGGGATGGGGTGGCCCTCAGGGACCACAGTGCTCCTCTGGGAACCTCTTCTCAGGCCTGCAGTCAACAGCCTCAGATAAGATCCCAAACTCGCTGTTTTCCACTGAAAGCCGCTGGTGGTGACCGTGAATGCACTCTGGCAAGTTCCGACTGGATGAAATCCAGCCACCTGCCAGCCACCGTCGGAAAATGTGATTTCTTCTCAGTCCAGTTAAAGCCGATGCAGAGCTCCTGGGGGAGGTATATCTACGCAGGGTGTTTGAGGAAGACATGAGGGGCATTGTGAACGATGAGAATTGAAAATTAAGAAGCTAATGTTGCTAATAACAAAATGACTTGTCCGTCAATCAAGATGGTATAGCAGAGACTAAGCTCCAACCTCCCTCATGGCGGTCTGCATCAGACCAAGCAGGTTTAAGATAGTTTTATTTTTTTTCTTTGACATATTAGTCTATGAAACTTAGTACTTACATCATATCATAGGAAATGACATTGGGTGTTATCAGATATTGCTTATAGGAGAAAGAAGCCGTTCATATGCACTTCTGTCTGCCCAAAAGAAGAATTACAGCTGCCTTGGCAACTAATAACAGTGTTACTTTACATTTTTCCTGTTACATTTCAAAAGTACTGCCTGTCTCCACCGAATCAGAGACGATTGATCCGAACATGACCTAGGACCGTAGCTCTGGTGTCTGTAGGACTGAAGGAAAAGCGTGGAACACCACCAACTCGTGGGTGGTGTCCTGGTTTCTATTGAGCACCTAAAGCCACATGTTCTACTCCATACACAGGGCAATAGGAGCCCTGGTTACAGACAGACAGGTAGCCACAACACCTAAATCCAGGGATAGGGTGTTTGATGAAGACAAGAGTCTTGTTATGTAGTCTAGGCTGTGCTTGAACTCACAACCCTCTTGCCTTTCTCTTCAGAGTAATGGGGTTATAGGCATGTACTACCCTGCACGGCTTCTGTCATTTAGTTGATATCACTGTTCTGAGTCCTCCCAGAGTCACATATCCATTTCCTTGGTGCCCTTTTGGAGGGCGCTGCCTTTGGATCTGGCTCCCACTCCCTTGGCTGAGTTCACCTTGTTGCCAGCCCTTGCTGCCAGGCTTTGTCTGGGTCACAAAGGCTGCCAGGTACCTGGTCACCATGGCCTCCTGTGCCCTGGCCAACATGCCCTGCCCTGTTTCTGTCTGACAGGAACTCCCAGCAGTCCTGGCCAGCTGGCCTCTCTTTGCTTTCCTGAAACCTCCCGCCCTTGGCTGTGAGCCCTGGTTTTCTGGGTTCTCTCCAGGCTCACTGACCAAGAGTCCGAACCGTCTTGCTTATCTCTCCCCTCTCATCTCTGTGCATCTTTCCCGTCCAGGCCAAGCCTTAGTTCCACTGCTCGATCATTACCTCTCCAGTCTGTTTTGAACCCAGGCCATCTCCCAGCACTTAATGTCAGCCGACATCTTTACGAGCATTTCCATGGGCCGTCTTTCCGGCACAGCCAAACAGTAGCTAGAGCAGGGAGCATGCTCGGGATTTCTTCCTCACTGCGACTGTCTCTGCCCATCTTAGCAGGTGGCACCGCTTTACCGCTCAACCCAGAAGTCCCAGAGTTCTAATGCATTCATCTGTGCCTACCATTGCCCTACCCAACCCATCCCACGCCTCTGCTGGGACCACGTGGCTCGGTTTCCATCACTATCACCAGACCACAGTGGGGCTGACTGCACTCCTTGGTGCTCCACTTCCAGCAAGGGCTGTCCTTGGGAAATTCCAACCAGACCTGTCTGCTCTTTTGGTTAATCCACCCTGCCCCACCTCCGCTTTCTTATTACACCAGGCACAGACTCCCAGCCCCTTCCTTCCCTCCTTCCCCAACCCATCCCCATCTCCACAGCCCACCCATGTCAAGGACTTTGCACTTTACTGCGAGCAATTTTTCATACAGTTCATGTCATAGTCTTGAGTTCTTCCTGTGTACTTATTTTCTGTCCCATCCCTTGAGAATAAGCTTCCTGAGAACAGGGAACTTGGTTTTTTTCTCTTGCTGTTTCCCAAGGCCACATCAGAGCCTGGCATCTGGAGCCCATTAGTTGAATATCTGTGAATGGTTGCGCTCCATACGTCCTGTTCTTCACTCTCTGTCATTGTCTTCATTATGGTTTGCATTGTTAAATAACAGCTTGTGAGCATACATTTTATTAAGGGTCCTGGATTTTTAAAGCTGTTACATATTTAGTGTGCGATTCATCCGTCTGAATTCTAGACTTTTGATTGTGGCCTCAACTACTAGACCGGTAGGAAAACTTTCAAACAATAAACCATACATACCATCCAATAGCAGCTTTGACCTGCAGAGATGCTCACCAACTTGTAGGCCCTGCAGTTAGCTTTTAGTTTTCATACATTCCTAAAAGGAAGTATTATTGTCTGGATTTTGCAAATGGGCCAAGTGTACTGGTCTTTGAAGGATATATAATTGATTACCCAAAGGGAGTGGTTTGTACTGAAACGCCCTCCTCTCTCATTTAGTAGTTTCTAGAAGTCTGGGCAAACTATACCAGATTGTTTATTCAAACAACCCTGAAGTCCTAGAAGGGCTGGGCTGGTATCTGGATGCTTTGGAGGAAACTCGACTTGCAAGTTGTTTCCAAGGACAAGTAGTTCAGCCCCTCAGGCTGGTGCTTCTCAGCCTTCCTAATGCCATGGCACTTTAATACAGTTCCTCTAGTCATGATGATCCTCAGCCATAAAATTCCTTCACTGCTATTTCATAACTGTGATTTTTGCCACTGTTACGAATAGTAATATAAATATCTGTTTTCCAGTGGTCTTATGTGACCACTGTGAAAGGGCCGTTTGAGCCCCCCAGAGGGATCTCAATCCTCAGATTGAGAAACACTGCCTTAGGCTATGGATGAATTTCTACTCCCGCCTCTGTGCCTTCAAATCCCCTCTCCTTCCCTCACCTGCAGGTGTTTAAGAGAATCTCCAGGGACTAGAGAGATGGCTCAGCAGTTAAGAGCACTGGCTATTCTTCCAGAGGATTCAGGTTCAATTCCCAGCACCCACACGGGAGTTCACAACTGTCTGTAACTCCAGTTTCGGGATCCAACATCCTCAAAAAGGCATCTGTGCAGGCAAAACACCAATGCACATAAAATAAAAATGCATCTTTAAGAGAGTCTCTGGCCCACATATATGCTGTGTTCTTTATAGGGATTCTCTGATAAGCCACAGTGCATGGTTCAAAATGAGACCAATGCTTTTTTTTTTTTTAATTCAGGAAAACCTTACTTTTGATAGCACGTTTTCTTTGGGGAACTGAGTATAGAGATATCAACAACCCTACCTGGCCTCACCAGAGGCTGCTCAGTGGTATGTGGATTCCGCTTTCTCTGGGGTACTTCTCGTAATTTAAAAATGCTTGAAGCTGCGGATGATAGCCCCGCCCTCTGCATCATTCAAAAGAAAACTCAGACACGGAGGCGGGAGGCGGGCTTTTGGTTCTTGTACAGAAACGTCCAGTAGATTTTAAAAGTTAGAGAGCCATGGCTTTGATTTCATTCCTTGGTTCTTTTGCTCTTGTGATCTAGCCTATCCTTGAACACCAAGTCACTGAGGTCTACACATGCTTCTCACAAGCAGCTCAGAATAGACAATGATTTTAGATCAGGGCTATGTGCAGAAGAAAGCATGAACGGAAATGGGTGCTATCAGGGCAAAGCAAACGCAGATGCCTTAACACAATGGCAAAGATGGATTCTTGCCTCTCCCGTGAGCTGCGTTTCAGTATCCATGAGCATCTGACACTCAATTACACGTGAGAACTCTGCCTTTTATCTTCAGTTGTCTGCTAAACAAAGCACTACTTCCCCAGTCACAGTGATGCCTGGCTCTGAGCTGGAGGCTCTCTCTGCCTGGGTCTGGGAAGTTGCTCTTTCCGGAAGGGTGGTGGAGACCCTGGGAATCGGACCAGCCCGGCTCACAAGTATGAAGAGAATGTCGGGAGAGGAAGTGGTGGTTCTGAGTCAGCATGAGTCATCTGGTTCCAGTGGCAATGAAGGCCGAGGTGTGCGCCTTTTTCTTTTTCTCATCTTTTTTTTTCTTAATCATATGGACAACTCTGAGAATGAAGGGGACTCAGTGACTTTACAGTGGCTGCTTTCTAAGTTTCAAAGTGACTTTCCAGGCAAGCTGTGCATGTCTTGGGATCTTCACAGCACAGTGGCTGGGAAGGTGGAGCCATTCATCAGCTTCTCCCCGGTGAGTATATTCTGTCATTGATGTCTGTGTGCGACTCAGAGTTGTGACAGCTGCGGCGTTCTGGGGGTAGACACTGCTTCTCCCAGACTTTGAAAGTCTGTGATGTCAGAAAAGCGGCTCTCTCTGCCTCCACCCCACCTCCACTGTGTCTAAGGGACTCTGGGGAGTTTCTTAGCTGTGCATTGTGGATGCTGGCTGTGTGTAATGCTGTCTCAGAACAGAGCGTGAGATGTAGTGATGATGCCTGCCTGGGAACGAGCCACTTCAGATGGACTCCTAGCTAGAAGCCAAAGAAGGTCAGAGATGGAGGTAGGTGAGCCTGTGCTAACTGGGCACTGAGGTTGGATTAGCATCCGCTCCTTAGAAGTAGAAGGAAGATTCCCCCGGGCAGCTTCTGGCCACTGACCTAAGTAGCCTGACCTGAGCTGTCCAGCTTGCAGGGCAAGAAATATGGCAGCGAGGCAGAATTTTGGCTTTTCTCCGAACATGTGTGAATGGCTTCAGGACTATATTTATGTCCCTTCCATTCCCTTAATGCTCCAGGTGGAAAATCATGCTGGAAAGAAAGAAAAGCCACAGGCTGGGAACCAGCAGGAGGGGGTGGTTGAAGACAGGGGAGTGAAGTGGCCTGAGTTACTGTTCTTATGAGCTTAACTTTACTGTCAAGTAACAGTTACTGTAACTGCTAGGACGCTTCTTAAGCAAATCTGAAAAATGGTCCCTTGCTTTAAAAGTGGCATAGCAGGCAGGCTGCAGGGAAGACAGGAGCCTGTTCTGAGCAACTCACTGGGGTGTGTGGGGCTTCCCGGGTTAAGAATGAGTCAGCATCCTGGCTGAATGAGCTCTGAGAGCAGCTCCATCCGCCCTGAGCAAAACACGGGCTGGCTGGCCTGGCCCAGGAAGGAACTTGGTCTTTGGTGGAAATAGCATTGACTGGCCGGCCTGGCCCAGGAAGGAACTTGATCTTTGGTGGAAATAGCGTTGACTGCCCCTCTGTGAAGGGGTTAGTCACACACACTCTTAGCTTTCTCCTGTGCTGCGCTTGAGAGATCCCTCGACCGAGGGATCTGTTCCTGTGTCTGGAACAATGTGTTTGGCTTTCTCAGCATGACCTCAAGCTGTTGATTATGATTTCAGGTCCTGCCCCTGGTTGAGCACAGAATAGGTTAAGTGAAAACTGGTGTTTAAGAAGGACCAGGGTGATCCAGAGCTAGTAGTAACCATCCTCTTGTGGACTGGGAGACATAGGTAGTGTGAACTTTGAAATTGGCTTCTGCAACAAGCATGCTGCTTCTGCAGCCCACTGAGGTTGCTGGAGGCTTCACAGGTCAATGTAGGGCTTGAATTTTCCCAGCTAGTTCTGAGTCCACTTGAAGACTGTTTATCTGTGTTTGGATAACTGTGGGTGGTTCCCAGCTCCCAGGGGCCACACCCCGAGGCCACAAAACTTGGCTGACAAGATTGAAGATTGTAGGGAAGACTGCAGCAGGGTCTGTAATCCCAGTACTCATGGAAGGATAGTGGGCAGAGCCTGGCATGCAGGGCTGCAAGCAAGCCATGCCATCCCAAACAAGGCAAAGCTTGATAACTAATGTGATTGTCCTCTGACCTCTGCATGCATGTACCATGGCACGTGCAGGTCTGCGTTCACACATATGAACACACATACAACACACATGGTTCATGACTTTGTTGTGGCTTCCGTTTGCCACACTGAGCTGAGGGGTTGCTGCAGGCAGAAGCCACAGGGGCTCATTCCATGGCAGGAATTGAGACCACGCTCAGAAGGGACATCTAACTGCAAACAGAAAGTGCTCCTGACTTCATGACAGTGCAAGTTGTCCAGAATTCTGCTGTCATGGTGTGCTCAGCCTGGAACTAACCTGTGGTTTGTGGCCTTGTCTACCTCTGGTCTCCATCATAGTGGGTTCCGTGCTCTATGATCTTTTGTGCAGGGCTTTTTATATCATCAACATCAACTCTGTGTCTGATTCTGGTGGCGGTGCTGTTGAGATGTTGAAGCCCCTGGTGTCCAGCCTTCTTCACTGTGAAGCAATCTCATGGGTGTAAGCCTTGGGAAGATTCTGGGATGTGCATACCAGTTGCCAGGATATACTGTTACCAGGACAGCCATGTCCACAGAGATGTGACTAGCCACTTTCATCTGGCTGGGCCCCACTGCCTTGTGGTATTCCATTAAGAATGGATCTTGTCCTTAAAGCAAGGTCTCTCCAGAGGCCTCAGTCCATGATGGGCTCTTCATTCACCATAGTCTCACTTAGCAGGCAAATGGGCAGTGCTCCTTGGTCCTCTCAGGAAAACTTGGGTTCTAGGTATCACCATTACCATTATTATTATCATTGTCATTATCGGCATTATTATCAACATCATTACAAAGGACAGTTCCCATTTTATTTGGTGTGTGCCCTCCATTTAACACCGGAACAACCCCCAGGACATGGGCAGGAGACAGCTACTCACCTTACTCCCTGCCTCAGCCAATATTCTATGCAGTAGCTGCTTTGAAGATGTGCAGGTGCCAGGGAGCCAGCTGCCCACTCAGCACAGGGATAAGGGCTCGATCAGGCAGCCAGGAGGGCGGCCTGTGCCAATGAAGCCAGCTGGGCCAAAGGCCAGACAACCCAGGCTCACCAGGCATGGGCCTGCCAGAGGTGGCACAGCTGGATTTGGCCCTGATGCTTCCTGGCTGAAGTAATGGCAGCTGTCTTTTAGCTCCTCTAGATTCGTGTTACTTGGTGATCATCACGAACGGGAGAGGCATTGTAGTGAAAACCTTAAGTAAAGCTACACCGAGGACCCAGACCAGAGCACAGAGCAGCCTTTCTTTACCAAAGCCCAGGGGGCTTTGGATTTACGCCATGTCTCAAAAGCCATACCCTCATGCCCACTCTCAGGGGCCAGAAGAGGCCAGCATCATTTTGGTCTTTGCACTGTCATGGTGGCAGCCTATGAAAGGGACACTCTTTATGCTCTGTCTATCCTCTGTGCAATGTTTAATGCTAGAGGATTGTGGGGCTCATGGGTCCTCATAAGCAGCTCTTATGCCAAGAGCCTCAGGACATCATTGCTAAGATTTAGGGGTGTGTCAAGGGCAGGGCTCCCCACAGGTTCTGGGTGGATCAAAGGTGGTGTGCACAGAGAGGCAGTGAGTTTGAAGGAAGCTGGCTCACAGGAAGGAGATGGGGGTCAATGATCAGCTGGTCTCATAGGCTTCAACTAGTTGTCTTTAGCGTAGACGAAGGAGCTGATGACGTCTTACCCAACCTGGGCTGCCTGCCTGCCTTTCGCTTCCCAGAATGATTACATGCAAACAAGGACTTCTGGGACAGGAGAGGTGGGACTTTCCTGCCACTCTGCCCTTGGATAACGTATCGTGTTTAAAACAGAGGGGTTTTGTTAATGATGGCAGAATATGTATCTTCTCATTGCGCGAGTAATTTGCTGAGAGTGTGGAGGCCGCATGGGCACCTGTCGATTCATCTGGGCATAAAGGAACATTTATTAAGTATCAGCGGCTCCCCAGGGAGCCAAGCTTGCTTGCTCTCATGCAGCTAAAGGGTTCTGTTCTCCCATCTGTACTGTTCTCAGGCAGGAAGGGATTTGTCCAGGGAGAATCAACAAGGCAGTTGGTCTATCCGTTGTCCAGCTCTGTCATCCGTAGTCCTGGCTTCCTTTCTCCAGTTTGTCTTAGAGTTTCAAGAAGGCTGCTGAAGCTCCAGGCATCATCTTTGCATTGGCAGGAGGAAGGAAATGGGGAGGGGGGGATAAGAAGTTAATTTTTTGGATGTCAGCCTCCTTTAAAGTTTCCCTAAAACCCCAGCAAACCAGCTCACGTTGTCTATAAACGTGTGGGTGGAGTGGGTGGAGAAAGATGCGGGGTGTATGTGCGTNGGGGGGGGGTGAAGAAAGGACCCAAAATGGGACTCACAAGGAGAGGACTTGGGTCTGAAGCAGAGCTAAGGACAAGAGCCCCTGCCCCATTCACATCTTGGTTCCAGGTGATGGAGACTCACCCATTTCAGCTCCTCTGGGGTGGATCAGATTGTTTTCTATAAAGAGAGTCCCTGACCTTGGAGCCATACCTCTTCTGATGCTCCAAGCCAAGGCCACATTGTCTTTGTCCTGGACACCAGCCTGGACTCGGAAGCTAGGTCTGAGTGGCTTCTTGATGACTGCCTGGGACCAGGTACCCTGTCCTGACTGGGGAACAAGCTCAGGAGGGAAGGCTGTCACCTGGCCAAGAGCAGCCGGACCCCTGGTGTGTCCTCCTGGGGGTGGGGGGGAAAGAAGCCTAGCTTAGGGGAGTCTGAACAGCTTCCTCATATCCAGGTGGAGATCACAGCAGGAGTCACCCAAGGGGGAGTGCTCCCTGTCTTCTCCCAGTGCTCCCTGTCGCCTACCAAGCTGCTGTGGAGCCTACGATACGGGACAAGTTTAGATTCATCAGCCACCAAAGGAGAAGCATCTACCCTTCTCATCCCTGACTCCTTTGCAGACTGACAGTGGGTACAGGGGTTTCTTCCTTCTGTCCTCTGCACCCCTCCTCATCTGATGGTGTGAGATGACAGTGACAGGCATGGCAGGTGGTGTCTTGTGAGTCTGAGATCGGATGGACAACAACCTGCAATAGAACCAGGCACCAAGTACACCCTTCGTGAACAGAAGTTGAGGTTGGCCTCAAACTCAGGATCCTTCTGCCTCCACCTCAGGTGCTGGGAGTAAAGGCAGGGCTGCATGCTGCTCTTAGGTAAAGAATAAGTGTTCACTAGCTGCTCAGATCAAAGGGTCTGCTCTTCTATTCCCCTGGAAAGCTTCCTGCCACTTCCTGTGAGAACCCTGTCCAGGTTCTACAAAGTAGATCCTGGTCACAGAGCAGTGAATGACTTGTCCCTGTGCTCATTCACAGGGCAGAGGAGCTATTAACACAAAAGCAGTTGGCCAGTATATTTTTCTTAAATCATGCATAGGGTGCAGTGCCTGTGGAAGCCAGAAGAGGGCGTCCAGTCTTGTGAGCTGCCCAGCATGGATGCTGGGAACCAACCACTAGGTCTCTGCAAGATCTGTTCACTCTTAATCACCGAGCCACCTCCACAGCCCCGCACACCTGTTGTGAAGTATCCTGTCTTACATCCTTCCTCTTCTTCCTGTGTTGTCAACAACAGCTTCTGTGTTGCTAGGGACAACAGTATTTCCAGTAAAGGCTGTTTCCCAGACTCTTTTGCCGTTAGAAAGATGAAGAGTAGTGGATCCACCAGGGATGCTGGGAAAGCCCTTTAAAGAACTATGGCATCTCTCACCTTTGACCTTTGTTCTCACACTTTCCTTCTTCGGATCCCCATGTGTTCTAACTACTTTGGCCCAACCTTTTGACTCCTATGTTCCTTCTTCCTGACTTGGATGCAGAGATGGCTGGGACTCTAGCAGCGTTCTTGACCTTAAAATTAGGGGACCATACCATGGACTCAAAGCATAGTACCCACTAGGTCTGGTGGAATCACAGAAGCAGTCCTTGGAAGAACTTTACCTTGGGGAAGGGTCTCTTAAGAGGCAGCTTGTGACTATGGACAATCAGCAGCCAGAGCAGCAGCCACAGTAGACCCTGAATATAACTCATTTCTACCTTTGGCAAACAGGTTTGACTGTTAGGTTCTATTGGATGAGCCTCTACATACCCCCTCATGTTATCCTTGGACTTCCAGAGTAGATTTGCCCATCCATTTGTATTTGTGTGTGCACATATGTGTGCACATGTGTGTTTGTGTTCATGTATGTGCTGGTCAGCATGCTCATCCTTGTGTACAGAAACCAGGGGACAAACTATGTGTTACTTTTGTTTCTTCTTTCTTTCTTTCTTTCTTTCTTTCTTTCTTTCTTTCTTTCTTNNNNTTCTTTCTTTCTTTCTTTCTTTCTTTCTTTCTTTCTTTCTTTTCCTTTCTTTCTTCTTCTTTTTCCCCTCTTTTGGCTTTTGTTTTGTTTTGAAACCAGGTCTCACTGGTAAACATGCTGGGCTGGCTGGCAGTGAGCCCCAGCTAATCTCCTGTCTTTACCTCCCTAAAGATGGGACCCCAAGTATACACCATGACATTTGGCTTAAAACTGTGGATTCTGGGGATTGAGCTCGGTCCTCCAACTTGCTGGGCAGATGCTTTTACCTGTAGTTCAGCCTCCCAGCCCCGTCTGCGTTTCTCCACTCTTCCCTTGTCCTGTAGAATGTGTCTCTTCTTACGTCATCCGTTTCCAGTGCACCCTGCCCTTCTCTCCCTCCCTCCCTCCCTCCCTCTCCACCTGACTACTGGGGAATAGATTCCCTCATCACTGGACCCTGTGCTCCAGGTGTGGTTAGGTAGTTTTAGGGACTGTGATGACAAGACTCAGGCCATAGGGATGCCCATCATTTGAAGTGACTGCCAGGGGCTACAGGAGCCACTCAGGGCTGACCCCACCT
>LOEQ01002584.1:174575-187164 GCA_001685075.1 Bramus lutescens
TTTCTGTGTGTCTGTAGTTAAAGGTGGGTATTTCTGTGTGTCTGTAGTTGAAGGTGGGTGTGTCTGTGTGTCTGTAGTTAAAGGTGGGTATTTCTGTGTGTCTGCAGTTAAAGGTGGGTGTTTCTGTGTGTCTGTAGTTAAAAGTGGGTATTCCTGTGTGTCTGTAGTTAAATGTGGGTATTTCTGTGTGTCTGTAGTTAAAGGTGGGTATTTCTGTGTCTGTCTCCATAGTTAAAAGTGAAGTTTTGACTTTTCTACCACTTCCCTTGCCGTCTAGGACATCACTAAGGACTGTGAAAACAAACCACCAATTGGCTGGGTCATGTGGGTCACGATTATCCTCTGGGCACTTGTAGGCTGGATGCCTGGACTCTATATGATGATCTTCACTGGAGGGGACCTGAGTGAGACACACAGGGTCGGTGCACAGAAAACATCAGCTCCGTTGTCATCATTGAACATTAAGTCACATTAGGAGAAGGCTTCATTTCTTTCCCTGATCCGCACGCAGAGGCTAGAGAGAACCCACTGACCCTCTCCCAATCCCCTCTGGGCCTCTGGGATGAAAGGTCTCCTCTAGGATCCAGAAGTCCAGGCTGCATATGACGGCTGGAAATTTCTGGTTTGCATCGGCCCTCTCTGTGCACTGGAGGTTCGCCAGCCTCTGATCCACCTTCTGCCCCTTGCTACAGGAGGGTTCAATCCACCTACCTTCTTTCCTGTCCCAGCAGGACAGTCCCAGGACTAAAGATTTTGACTGCTTCACACCTAACAGGTCCTCTGCTGCCTGGTCATACTCCCTGTGTCTTCTCAGGGTCCCCATCATTCTGAAACTGCAGGATGAAATAGGAGTCTCCAAGGGAGCCATCACCTTCCCCCTTCAGCAGGCCTTGGGCCCTTTACCTAACTGCTGGGCACATACCCTTTCTGTTAACAACTGAGTTTTTTTTTTTCTCTCTTTATGTTACAAAAGCCCAACTCCTGCGGGTTTTGTTTGTGCACTTAAAAGCATGAAACCTTGTGTGTCTTACTAACTTTACTCTGGAAGATTTAAACCATTATCCATCTTGCCAGATGGATCTGTTTCCTAATCGCTAGTTTAGAATTCATGTCCCGCCCCAAGGTCAGTCAGAAGTAGATCTCACAGTGTCATCTACATCACTAAGTCACTGAATGGGGGGTAGAGGGGATGGGATGAAAGACAGCAATATGAAGCATGACTAAGCAGCAGAAATGGTGCTGATCAGAATTGTAGGGTCAGAGCTGGGCTTGAGGCTGTAGCAGAAGGATTATTCAATTCAAGGCCAGCTTGGAGAATTTAGTAAGACTCAATATCAAAATAACGGTACTAAACAAATAGGCTAGGGCTGCAGTCCAGTGGCGGGGACTCATCTAGCATGCTCAAGTCCTTGAGCTCAATCTCCAGTACCAAATAAAATAAACCAAAGAACCAGGGATCTTGCTGAGGTTTAAAAGCCTCACCTGATTTCTTCACTTACTGGCCTTGAATTTCTGTCATAAGAGAATGAGATTGGCTATAACCCACTTTGTTGAATCTTGGGACATGGACCTCTTCTTCCAAGGTCTTCTAAAACATGAGCTTTAGCAAACAATTTGGGAATCTTTCGAAATGTGGAGCTGAGAGTTTAGCTCCTGGCTGCTGGGCTGCAAATTGCTCAGATACAGAAGTCATGTCTGTTTATCACCCTGTTACCCTGTCCTGTCTCTACCATGGCCCAGACATCTGCGGCCCTTGTGCGTGCCCGACTACCTGATCATAGTTCCCAGGCATTTGTCCGATGCTAGTTTGTTATTTTCTTGCATGTGTGCATGGGCAGATGTATGTATATTCATGTGGGTGTGTGCACACATGAATGTAGAGGACAGAGATCAGCATAGGTGTCTTCCTCAATCTCCACCTTTTTTTTTTTTTTTCGAGATTAGGTCTCTTGCTGGGCATGAGACTTGTGGGTTTGGCTAAACTGGTTAGCCAATGAGCTCCCAGGATCCATCTCTCTGCCCCTACAGCTGGGGCTCTAGACAAGTGCCACCCCACACTCTGCTTTTATGTAGGTGTCGAGGACCCAAACTGAGGTCCTTATGTTTGCACAGCAGGCACTGTACCGACTAAGCCATCTTCCCCGCCCCTAATTCTGTTATTTGGTTTTGGGTTGTTAAATGCCTTTTCCTGCTGAGCCATCTTAGTGACCCTTCTCCAAATTACATTATTTATTTTGTGAGTATGGGTGGGTGTGTGCTAAAATACCACAGCATAAATATAGAAGTTGGAGGATAATCTGTGGGAGTTAGCTCTCTCCTTCTACCATGTGGGTCCTGGGGATCAAATGCAGGTCTCTGAGCTTATCAGCAAGCACCTTTACCTTCTGAACCGTCTTGCTGACTCCTCTGTTATTCTTTTTTCTTTTCATTATTTATCTTATGAGTATGAGTGGTTTGCCTGCATGGTATGTAGGGGCACTGGTGTGTGCCTGGGGTCTATGGACTCCCTGGAATTGGAGTCACAGACAATCCATAAGCTTCCATGTGGGTGCTGGAACCCGAAGGCAGATTCTGCGGAAGAGTGGCAAGTGCTCTTGACTGCTGAGCCATCTCTCTAGCTTCTGGGACCCTCTGCTAGTCTTGCTATTACTGTGAAGGTATTTGCAAGATGAGATCATCATTTAGATAATCAATGGGCCTCACTCAATCCACTGAAGGCCTTCACAGAAAAACTAACCTCCTAGGAAAGCCTCAGGGTCTCAAAGCCCTGCCACTGTGCTCTCCCTAAGCCCCACAGGACTGGAGATTTGCAGCATTTAATGCAACACCTCAGGAAGGCCTGCTCCTGCATTATCAACTCCCTTAAGGTCTCTAGTCTGCTGTGCTCACCAGGAATTCTGGCCCCACCACTATATGAACCAGCCCTTAAATCACCCTGTCTGTGTCTGTCTATCTCTCTGTCATGTACACATACATGTGTGCACATTCTATGGGTTGTTTCTCTGGAGAAACCGGACTAAGGTGATCATCTTCCCAGTATTAATGCTACTCTCTGTGACATAAAGAACATGTAAGGGCATACATCAGGGGCAGAGGTGCCCTGCTTTCCTTTGCAACCAAGCTCCTTTATTTCTCTAGCTTATTTAGATGGGCATTTCCTGAGCACTCTCTGTTGGCTTCCATTTAAAAGCACATACCAGGCACCTACTGTGGGGTGACTTTGGTTTCCACAGGCAGGGGACCCTTTCTCCACTGGATATTGTCATCCTACATTTCATGTTTCATGAGACACTGCCAGGGGACTATGCTGCTTTCTCTCCCCATCTCTTCTCTGATTTTAATCTCTAACGTTTAAAGTCATGGAGCCGATAGCATCATTAAATTGATGGTTTGAAGAAACAGCATTTGTTTACATAAAATTTTATACACGGGTAAATATATTTATACATGTGTGTATAAATACATTTACATTCCTAGCAATGTATTTGAGGGTGGTATTTTGGACCCACTGAGCTTAGCGGAGGTTACTTGTGTGAGCACAGGTAGAGGGGACTTGGAGCCTAGGCAACACACTGGGTACACCGCTAAAGAGAACCACACCTCCTTCCCTGGAAACCATTAAGTGCCAATAGCTCCAGAGGATGGGTGGGGCCTCATGATGGCCTCCGTATCTGTGAGGGAATGTTGGAAGGCCCAGCTTTGTTCAGAGAAGCCCAGCTGTGGAGAGTTACTGAGTGCAAAGGGCTACACCGTTGAAAAGACAGTGCTTCGCTGCCTGCCTCCTCTTCGGCTGCCTCTTCCCACCCTTTCTTCTACAACGTTTCCTGGATTTTGGAGAGAGTAATGCAGGCATCCCATTCTGGGCTGAGCAGTTGACAATTGCTTGTTCTCAGCACTTGAGTTGGTTACAAGCCTTGGCATGAAGCAGGCAGCAGTTTTTTTTAAAAAATGTTTTAGTGTGGTCCCCCTGTGGCAGAACGCCTCATTCGCTGCTGACCACCAGAAGAGGTGCTGAGTCAAAGAAGATTGTAAACACACCAAGTCCCTACGGTAACTGATTCAGGGGTCCCCAGCGCACCATGGGATGTAAGAGAAAGTAACTGTGCCAGCCAAAGGTGGTGAGGGAAAAGATACCCTCAAACAACACCCAGCCGGACCCGACTGTATACCCTCACTCTCTCCAGATCATCTGTCCACACAGACAGGAAGGGCTGGGCAGCGACAGGCCTACTCACACAAGTCAGGGAAAGGAAACCATTCCAAAATCAACCATTCAGAGTATGGGCAGAACGAGAGCATTCAATGGTTCTGCTCGCCCGGTGGACCTGATAGAGTATGAAGATCAGAAACCTCTGTGGGCCAAGTTGCCTGACCCCTATAAAGCACTGGTTCTACCAACCTTAATGGAGACAGACCTCACTCATGGTGACCAAGGCCTCATTCTGAGAAGGCCCTGAGTCTGTAGGTTTTCATCTTATCACGTGCCCACCTGACTAGATTTTCTTTGCACTCAGTCTAAGTCAGAGAGCTACCATCTCGTCAAGGCAGCTGTGAGCTCTACACAAAACTTGAAAACGAAACTGAGCAGTAAGTGGGGGCCCGAGGAAGAGCATTTGTGAGCGGGCAAGAGGCCATTATCCTGAAAGCAGTGCCTCCCATGAGGAGACTGGGAGAAACCTCAGGCATCTCACTAACAGGCACACATGCTTCTCACAAAGGTCATCTGAGTGACAATCTAATTATTCTGGTCTAAAACTCATGAAAGAAAACTCCTGAGCCAGCATTTAACACAACCACGCAGGAAGGCTTGCTTCTGTACCCCCATTCCCTCAAATCTCACAGACACTGATTCTGTGCTGCAAACTTCTTGTCTGAGCAGATGTCATCTCAGATCACTTGCATTCGCTGCAGGTGTGGACCTCGGATAAAATGACTGCACTCCCCACTTTCTCGAACGTGCCTTGAATGTGAACTGTGCATTTGTTTGCCTAAACCCCACAGGCCTGGAGATTTGCAGTGCGGAGCTGCAGAGCCTGGGGCTGTCTTGTCCACTCTCGGGGCCCAGCTCCCCTTGGACCAGCGCCAATGAATCTCTGGAACAGAGGGTGCCTCCCTCCCGCTTGCTGCTCCTTCCCAGCACATGCGTGCCGAAGCTCCATTTAATGGGGAAGCTGGGCACTAGCCGCGGGGCTTCATTCTTGACACTGCGACTAATTCCCCACTTTATATTCGTGATTGCCCTTCTGAAAGGAGAATCTGCTTCCAATTGCACCTGGGCATTTTAAATGAGATGCAAATACGCTCGCCTGGCCCCCTGTGCGCATCACCCCAACTTTGGAATGAAGAGTGAGGAAGGCCCTGGTGGGGCCAAGTGGCCAACTCATTTGCATAATGGTGTTTGAGTCTGGGTGAAACTGAAACCCTAGCCCGTGTGGGTGGGGCCTTGTTTCTCAAAGCCACCACAGCTGCCCCCAACCAACGCAGACGCCCTTCAGGCTCCCACCTAGGCTAAGGGATGGCAAGGCCCAGGGACTGGGGGCACAATTGTGAAACCAGATACAACACCTGGTGCTTGGATTGGCCACAGGCTCTCTGCAGCTCTCTGTGAACAAGTATGCAGAGTCCTTCATTTCTAATTCAGATTGCAATCCGTTGGTGGGGCCTGGCATGCGGCATGGAGAGCCTTGGAAAATAAAGCCACGGTCTTATTCGCTTCAGTCTAACGCTCTCCCAGCTGAGTTATTTTGACACTGTGAACTAAGGCAAACCTCCGCTTCTCTCCCCACTAGTCATTGTCTCAATCTTCTGGAATCTTCCAAACCTTGGTGGCTGAGCATTCACGGAGAGCAAGGCCCACAGGTAGCTTGGGAACTCTCAGCTTACCATTGTCATAAAAGGCTTTTCCAGCTCCTTGGTGTTTGAGTAAGGCACATGCAGCCAGAGTAATGGGAAAGTCAGACAGTTTTATGGTTTCCATCACTATTGGCTGGATGATGTCCCCAGGTGGCAAAGCGGGGTGGTTTGTTTGTTTGTTTTTTAATATAATAAAACCAGGATGCTTTTTGATACAGGACCAATTTGCCCCGGGGACAGGGTTTTCCACTGTCAAGTCCATGTTCCTTATGGGCAGGGAAGAGTAGAAGCCTTTTGGGGTTACACTTCCTTTCGCTCTGTCTTCAGCTTACTACCTGCTCACGTCTGCTTTACTGGAAAGGCTTCCCCCTGTGGGGAGGTCTCAGCTCCTTTGGGGATATTCTCTGAATATACTGAACTCCATGCCTTTGTAAAAATTAGAAGCTTGTCACCTCTTTGATGCAGCCTTTGGTACAGAGCCTCTTGTGTAATGTTGGTAGTCTGAATCCCTTCATGGGGTCAGGGACATTCATGCGAGTTTTTCTTAACGACGAGATACAGGAATAATGACATAATGTGTGGCGTGCAAGGCAGGTGGGCTCTGGCTCAGAAGTAAGAGTCAAAGTTTCCAGGGTGTCCTGAGGTCAGCCAAATTTGCAGTTTAAATTGTTGTCCATTTGTGGCCAGGACAAGTGTCATGGTGCCGGTTTTCAGTCTTCTGAGAAGAGGCCAGCTTCGGGCTGTCTTCTTTGTATTGGAGGATTTTTTTTTTAAGTGAGTAATGAGAGAGGGGTGCTCTACTCTGCAGAGGCGTGGGATGTTTGGTTTTCTTTTGTTTGTGGCTTTATTTGTTTTTCGGTACTGAGGGTGGAGCCCAGGGCCTTGCTACTGTTGGCGAGCATGCTCCCACTCGCACTGTGCTGTGTTCTCTGCAGTCCCACTAAGCAATGATGGAGTGTGGGCTTTGAAAACCTATGGATGAAACCATAAGTTGGAAACAGAGGAACACTGTACTTAATCGACGTCTAAGTTTTGACTGACCAGTGTTATTTTACCTATGACATTTAGAAATAAAGAGGGAAAGTGGTTATAAAACTAGAATTGAGCCGTGTCTTGTTTATTTCCCCAAAAATGCCTGGGTGTTGATAATGTCCCAGATATCACACTGGCATAAAGAGTAGAGAGTGTCCCCCAACAATGGCAACTTTATAGTCGGGGGGATAAACATGGCATCGGGGCTCAGGTTTCCTGAAGGTCAAATACAGATTAGGCTGCAGGCCAGGTTCAGTGTGTGAGCTATCTCATTTCATTGCTACATGAGAAAGTCACCATGAAGGCTCTATTTTATAGACAAAGAAAGGGAAGCACAGAGAGGTTAGGTAACCTGCCCAAGATGATACAGCAGGTAAATAGCAGCGCCTACATATGAGGGCAGACAGTTGGAGCAGGTCCCAAAGCACATGTTCTTAATCTCCACTCCTGACAACACTGTGAGCAGCGAGCAATGTTCAGGGAATCAGAGAGCTTGAATGGGTGAGAGCAGACAACTCTAGACTCCTCTCATCGTGACATTCGCTCTCAAGCTTCCCGTCAGAGAGTCGGAAGGCTTTGTGCTTTGAGCGTACTGAACCAACAGATGCCAAGTCTGCTGGAGGAGGCGCCGGATGCCCCCAGCTGCCCCTCAGCAGTTCACACCAGTTAGAAGGCTGATCGGAAGTGGCGCATCTTCCTTGCTTGGTGCTCCCTGCTTCCAGTCTCCCTCAGGCTCCTTGGTGTAGAGGGGCTGCCCTGGAACGGAGGGCCTTTTCCCTCCCCCTTGTAGTGTGCCCTGGGGAGGAGCAGCGCCATTGGGAAGAGGTACAGAAGGACAAGGAAGTGGAGGGGAAAGACAGTTGTGGGGAGGGTGTATGGGGGGAGGGTGCCAACAAAGGCAGCAGCCAGGGCTGTGCGAGCAACAAGGAAGTGGGGCTGCCCTCTTCTGAAATGACCATGCTTGAGCCGTCTTTTTTCCTTCCCTTTTTTATCTTGTCCTTCTCCAACCCATGATGCTACCTCACCCTAAATTCCTGTAGCGAAACTCTAGCCCCAGGGCCTCAGAATATGGCTGTACTTGGAGGGGGAAAGTAAGGTAAAATGAAACCACGCAAGTGGACCCTAATTCAGTAAGACCAGTGTCCTCCTAGGAGGAGGTAAGGACCCAGGCACATGCTGTTGTTCCCTCTGCGCGTGAAGAGTCGGTGAGGACCAAGCATCCGCTAGTCAAGATGAAACCAGCCCTGCTCACACCTTAAGGCTCTATAACAGAATATCTGACAGGAACAATTTCAGATTTATTTTGACTTGTGGTTTCAGAGATTTCGGGCCACTGTGGTGTTGAGGGCCTGCCTTTGAGAACATCTCTGTCTGTGACGGAGGAAGCCACGACAAACTCCTCACGTGGAAGTGGACCAGAAACAGAAAGGGTAGAAGCAGGGAGTTGGGAGGTAGGGGGCGGGGCTAGTGGGGTGGGAGGACCGTTGCCAGGACCAGGGGTTGGTAGGCCTTAGTGGCTCCCTGTCTATCATCCGGGCCCCGCCTCCTGAAGGTTCCACAACCTGCCAATATTCAATGCCTGTGGAACCATCTCAGGCTTCTGGGCTTCAGGCAGGGAGTAAATGTTTCTGTTGCTGTAGTCACTTGGCCTGTGAGACTTAAAGTACAGTCTAGAGGTGGTGGGATTTCTGTGCAGGAAGCCATGGGCTCAGTGAAGCTCTGGAGCCCTGGGACAGTGAGGAGATTCTTACTAGAGAAAGGGGGTGCTGTGAGATGCTTGGGTTTCTTTCTTGGTCCATATTGGCTCCTGGAGGTGACTACAGTTCCACCTTAAGGCCAGGAGGCTCTTCTCTGATTGGACAGAAAGTAGCTCAAGAGTGAACAAGCTGATCTGTGAGGAATTCTAAGCCACACTGTGGGGACTGGTGAGGTTATAGGAAGAGTGAGCATCCCTCGGGTGAGGTGGAGACCTCTGCCTTTAGCCTGCTCCACTCCTTGTGGCATCTCCTCAGGGAGGAAAGAGATGTTAAGTTGGCTGTTCAGAGTCTATATGCAGAGCACAAAGGCCAGGCAGGGGTAGCCCATGGGCACCTGCAGCTTGACAGGCCCCCTGTGGTCAAGGCCACAGTGTTCAGAAGCCCTTCGGCCACTACCAATGGAAGACGCTTATCCTGGCCCTTAGCTTGAGTGGATGCTGGTCTCATCTTAGGATCTCAGCCTAATGACAGGGCCTTTTAAATTTATCTTCACTGAGGTTCAAGGATGAATGAATGCAAGATCAGGGCAGATCAAATGTCACACCCTGGCAGGTGCCTCTGACTCAGAGTTAAGTCTATGAAGCAAATCAAAGTGCAGAATACCAAGGGCATCTTTAAAAGTATGCTTTGGTCAAAGTAGGATGCCTATTTCTTCATTTTGAGCCTACCCGTGTGAACACCTTTTCAAAGTCCTTGGGATACTGAGTTATTACGGACTTCGCCTGGGGAACTGAGAACACCGAGACACTTAGCTGCAGTATTTGCTTTGTATGAAAGGCAGGAGGCTGTCTATTATACGGTCTTTAAACTTTCTCCAAAGGACTCTGGGCCCTGAGGAAAGCATGATGCATGGGTAGAGGGACTTGATATCTTCAAATGGGCTGGTTGAAAAATGATGTTGAAAATGGACAAAGAGCTGAAAGTCGTGCCACGTCACCTCTTGTCATTGCCTCGTTGTCTGTGTTTTACCAAACCATTTCATGTGGCTCTTTCTATTTCTGAAGGCTGTAACTTCCCCAGTGACTTCCTTTGTAGTCCCTGGACAACTACAGAAGAGATGGAAGGGACCTGTCAGATGGCCTGGGGTGACCCTGCTTGGCAGGATTTCCCTGCGCTAAAGAGCAGAAGTCCCAAGAGAACTGCTGTGATCTGGGGTGCCCCTCCGTGTGTCTAGTTAAATGTGGTAGTGATACAGGAGCACTTTCTGAGGAAAGAGGAAGCTGCACTTGCAGCTCTCTCTATTTATTTAATTATTTAGAGGCAGAGTCTCATGTACTGTGACTGGTCTGGGATTCAGTGTGTTGCTGGGGGTGACCTTGAACTTCTCCTGCCTCCACCTCCCTTCCTCTGGGATTACTGGTGCAGGTCAACATACCCAGTGGTGTTATAGAGTGAGCCCACGGCTTCCTCCATGCTAGGCAGGCATTCCACCAGCTGAGCTGTATCCCCAACCCATATCTCTGATTTCATTGAGAGCCTTTTGGAAAAGCTAGGTGCGATGGCACATGCCAATGATCCCAGGACTCAGGAGACTGACCCAAGAAGGTGACAGACTCACTTATTAATACAACATGTCCCGTTTTCAGGATAGATACCTACAGACTAGGATCTGTCATCTCGGGAAATCACCCAGAACCTTTTCTAAGTCTGACTTTTCTCTTGGGATGTTCACATGCACACAGGCATAGCCTTGCCTAATGGGACCTTTTTTTAAAAAAAGATTTGTTTTTACTTTTATTTATGCAAGTATGCCAAGTATGTGAAGGTGCCTACAGAGACCAGAAGAAGAAGCTGGCATCATGTAGCTGGAAATTACAGGCAGTTGTGAGCAGCCTGGCCTGGATGCTGGAAACCCAACCCTGTCCTCTGGAAGAGCACGCTTGTTTTTTAACCACAGCCTCTCCTCCCGGCCCCGTGAGTGGTTCTTAAAATCATCTTTCTCATTCACTTGAAAATGAAAATGAGTAAGAAAGCAAAAAGGCCTTCACTTGTGTGGACTCACAAGAAATGTATCTGCAGATAGGAAAAGCGTCCAGCCAAGTTGAAATGTGTTTAGTGCTCGCCAAGACCAGAGGCACTTACCAGAAGCAGAGTGTAAATGCTGCAACCAGAACGGACAGTCTCTGCACAGCTGAGGGTGCTGGGGAGCTCAGGTGACCTGAAGCCATCACAAGAACAATGAAGGTCGCCAAATCCTACAGCAGCCATCCCTTGCTTGCTGGCTGTAGGCATGAGAACTCCCTGTATGTGCATTCCAGGAAGGGTGATAAAGGAATACATGATGGATGGAGGCTGGAGAGATGATATTTTATAATCTTAATGTTCTAGTGAATTCCATCCTTATATTCTTCAGTTGTCCTCTAAGGTTTGTGAATGTCTGTCTGGGGTAGGTTTGGTGTAAAAATATAATTCCCTTGTATTTGAAAACTGCGTGTGTTATTGGAGTAGGGCCATGAATTTGCTACCCCATGCATACTTTTGTTCTGCTCTTAGATAAAATACTAATAAACAGGAAACTTTAAAAAAGAGAAAAAGAAAGTAATGCGATCGTTCTGAATGTTTTTCTTTTAAGTGCGTCTGGGCTGCACCACCAGATGCTATTCCCAGACATCCCTGTAGGTGGCGGTATTGAGAAAGAAATGAAGTAGCCTGAGGCTCTCCGCACTGCTGGCCTCATGCTGACACTTGGACTGGGCACTCCTGAGCCTTGCTCCACGTTCCAGCACTTTCCTCTTTATTTGTTCCGAACCAAGTTGTAGAATTTTAAGGCGGTGAAGGTCAGGCCGTTCCTGTGGAAAATATATTTTTCTTCTTTATTCTTCATGTTGAATACACAAGAATATTATGTTTCCCCAAATCCTTGCAAGTGTGTGTGTGTGTGTGTGTGTGTGTCCAGGCACAGACAATTTAATAGCAATATACATCCTTTTGTTTATTTTTATGACATATAAATAACCACAGTCTGAGACTGTTTGTTGTGACTTCAGTAAACTAGGAAAAATTTGAAATTTTATTTTCTCTCCTTTTAAAAGAGTGTCAGTTGCTCAGTTTCACGATCTACTTCAAGGTGATGAGCAACCCCCTTCTTCCCAGGCCCCTCTACCCTCCTCAGGTCCTGGCCAGCCTCAGCTGAAGGGTTTGGAGCCTCTTGCCTCTGACAGCAGACAGAAGCTAAAAGGAAGTAGGACCCTTGGGTGTGTCCATTGTCCTCTGTCAGTGCAGAGCCCTGTGCTGGCCCTTCTGTCTTCTGCAGCTTCCCACTTCTCTGTGGGACACACAGAACCTTTGCCTTTTTGACTCCCTGAAATGGTCCCACCTCCTTCTGTTTATCCATAGCCTGGAGACCAGGAAGGAAACAGGGGTACAGGTTGGGGAAATCAGAGCAGAGCCCCGAGGAGCTGCAGGCTGGCCAGATGCTGCCTTCAGCCTGTCAAGGGTCCCCGCTAGGGAAATTAGGGCCAATATCTCAGGATGTTCCCAAAGGCACCCTCAATACTGTCAGGCCAAACCTGAACTTCACAAACTGCTTCGGTTCTGATGAGCATACCAATGACACCCACAGTCTTGCCTATTCCTCTGCTATTTTTGTGTGGGTTACTAAGTGGAGCCCAATGTCAAAACTGGACAGCTACTATAGATACGTGTGCAGGGCTATGAGCCTGGCTGGGAGAAAATGGGGCTCCAGAGGTCTGGCTGGCATAAGCTCTGTCTTGTCCAGTAAAATATTGCTGTTGTTTGTATTTAAAAAAATGGGAAAGAAGCCAGGCAGCCAGGAATGGTGGCAGAGATCTGGGAAGTTGAAGTAAGAAGGACATCCTGGGCTTCTCAGGGAGTCCCGAGCCAGCCTGAGCTATATAATCACACTCTGTCTCACAAGAAAAACAATAATAGAACAAAGAGGAGAGAGAGAGAGAGAGAGAGAGAGAGAGAGAGAGAGAGAGAGAGAG
>LOEQ01002584.1:231847-244475 GCA_001685075.1 Bramus lutescens
GGGAGCCGGGCGGGACGAAAAGCAGGCCCGCTCCCCCTTATCACTACAGTTTCCTTTCCTAAAAATCTAAATCCAGTGAGTTTTTCCTTCTTCCCTGAAGTTCTCTATGGAAAGAAAGAAAAAACTTCATTCTGCTTAGGCCCCTTTGGGTTCAAACCAGGAGGCAGCTTGAGCCTCTGTAGGTAGTGGCACTAAGGTTGTGAACCTCCCACCTGCTTTGACCTTGGTTTTCTCATTTGGGAAGTGCCCCCTTCTGTGGCTCCAACAGGGTGCTTTCTATAGCCAGGAGCCTGACTTGCTAAACTTGCAACAAATGCTCATGGTGGGAGTGAAAGTTTGTAGTAGAAGTGAGGAACCACGTCAGCCCCATGGAACTATGTCTTGTCTGTGTCGTACCCAGGGTGGATCCCTGGTGCCTGTGACAATTGTCCTATGCTGAGCCTGATCTAGAAGATACTGAAGGCCCCCTGAGGCTCTTTCTCAGCCCTCAGCCAACAATTCTATTTTAAAAGCTATGCCAGATTCCCCATGGTATTTCTTCATTTCCTCCTAAGACCCCCAAGTCTAAAAATGAATCCGAGACCCTCCCTGAGTACTCAGTGTTGCAGGATATTTGATCACTGAGATTGAGTTAATTAAATAAAATCAACCTTAGGTCAAGAGGTGGAACCAGCAACTACTTGATGTGAATTCTAGTTGCTCTTAATAATAAAATCCCAGAGTCAGATATTAAGGGGTGAATGCTGAAAGATCAGAGAAGCAGAGCAGCCAGCCACTATTTCTTACCTCTACAAAATCCTCAGACCCATGGGGGCAAGATCCTGTCTCTACGAATCCTCAGATTGAATGCCTTGAGCCCCTGTCTTCTCCCACCTTGTATTCCTTTCTCTGCCCAGCCATACCCCTTCCTGTCTCCAACTCCCTAGTGCTGGGATTAAAGATGTGCAGTCACACATCTACAAGTACTGGGACTGAAAGTGTGAACCGCCACTGCCTGGCTCGATTTCTCTTCTAGCCTGAATCAATCTCCTGATGGCATTAAACTCACAGAGATCTATCGGCCTCTACCTCTGCCTCTGCCTAGGCCTCTGCCTCTGCCTCCGCATTGGCCTCTGCCTCTGCCTCCTGAGTGCTGGGATTAAAGGTGTGCACCACCACTGCCTGGCTTCTATGGCTAACTAGTGGCTTAGCTCTGCACTCTGAACTTCAGGTAAGCTTTATTTGCTATAGCACAAACAAAATATCACCACAGAAGTAGCCATAGAGAGTAAGATGGAGTCAAGAAAATGAATAGAGAAATGCACCAGAGTTAATAGGGAGGGATTTTGAGTTTGTCAGCCTTTTTGGTTTGGGACAGCATAAGAGAAGCTCTCTTTTCTGGGAAGTTGCCTAAAGAGGAGGGTCAGCTTGTTGCTCCTTGGCCTTTCTGAGCCAACAGGTTGTCACCCCAGCATCTGACTTCTGAGTCCTTATTGGTAAAATCGTAAGACAGAGATTTATTTTAAAAACAACAACACAGTATGGCTATTATAATTTTGATTGAAAAACAAGACATTCAAAAACACTTCCTATTGTTTTATGAATGGTTTTCAATATAAAAAGAGGTGGCTGAGCCCTGACTTAAAGCAATAATCCCTTCCTGTCATCTTCATGATGGCCATGACTGTATTTGGTAATTGAATTAACTATTGTTGTGGATGTCACTTGAGATCAACCTCTATATACTTGCACTTGAACACACACACACACACACCATAGTGGTCCTTGGGGGGTCTGACAAATGGTTCAGTCGGAAAAAACATTTTCAGGTGTGAGGAATTGAGTTCAAATCCATGTATAACCTGGAAATATAATAGAGCTTGTCCGTAATCCAAGCATCCCTATGGGGAGATAGGAGGTGAAAATAGGAGAAACCAAAGAACTCAAGAGCCAGTCAGCCTGACTCATGTACAAATAAACAACAGGGATGCAATATCTCAAACAAAGTGGAAGGCAAGGACCAGCATCTGAAGTGTTTTTCTGACCTCCATAGACACACTATAGTATGCACATGGTCCTCTGACCTCCATAGATACACTGCAGTACAGAAATGGCTCTCTGACCTCTATAGATACAGTGTAATACAGACATGGTCCTCTGACCTCCATAGATACACTACAGTACAGACATGGTCCTCTGACTCCATAGATACACTATAGTACAGACATGGTCGTCTGACCCCTATAGATACACTGTAGTACAGATATGGTCCTCTGACCTCCACAGATACACTGTAGTACAGACATGGTCCTCTGACCCCTATAGATACACTATAGTACAGAGTTGTCCATGTTCACACATATGAATGCACATACACAAAGAGAAAATAAAACGACAAAAATTGCTGCCACTGCTGATCCATGGTACCTATTCCTTGTGTTGTCAGTAAAGCTGTGACAAGGACATTGCCTGTTACTGTCCCCATCCAGAAACATGAATTCAGCCACTACCACTATAGCTTGGATCAGAAAAAGAAAGCTTCCACCTGGGGCCAGAGACTGTCACCCGAGTATAGTGTTGAACTTGGAAAAGAGGATGGAAATATTCCTGTGACATCCAGGCTTTACCATTTACTTCTGTTTAGTTGTATAGTTCTGAGGGCCTCATCCCTGTTTCTTCCCTCTCCACACATACCTTCTGAGCCTCAGTTTCTCCTCAGAGGAACTGAGGATTCTGGTGGCACAGTCACTTTCAATCTCTTCATTGTGTTCCCAGGCTGTGTGCGTGGTGGGTCGCCCCTTCCCCTACCCTGACTTCCCAATATCCAAACTCTTTCTCCCCTTCTCTTCTTTACAGTCTGTATTTTTCCAAAGGCTGGGAAATAAAAATGTCTGATTGATAAATGAGTCTGGTTAGCTGGAAGGATGATGCTGGTCCATTTTAATTTCTTGTTTGCTTTTCTCTCTTTCCAAAATTCATGCAATAAATGTCCATCAGGTTTGCAATCAGAAGAAGAATGCCCAATAAAAAGCCAATTGGAACCCCGAAGGTTGCGTATTCCAATTGGCTAAGGACCTAACCTCCAAGCTTCTGTCCTCCTATGGTTGCTGGACACTACACCCCAGAAAATGACATTATAGAGGGTCACCTCTGCCAGGAGCTACAGGCCTGTAGGGACACAAAGTAGACTTGGCTCTAGTACTTTGAGAGCCCAGTGCCAGCCTCTAAATCTTCTAGCCAGAGTTATTCTCCAGGTTGGGGCTCCTACCAGCTGGCACCCACGCATACAAGACCCTCTGGTGTGTCACACAACTGCCCAGCTGCCTGTTTTTATCTTCACATGGGAGCGCCTGGTCCTTCCCTTCTCCCTCACAGCAGCCAGGGTCATCTCCCTGGGGTATATTTTCTGTGTCGTGTTTCCTGCTTCTTGGTAGCTCATCAAGTCTCTCTGATCTGAGTCTCTCAGTCTCTAAGTACAGCCTTTGACAAATGGTTTTATTTCTTTTTAATTACACATAAAAAACCATAAAAATGGATGTCTCCTATCAGATTTCTATGGCAATATTGAGATGCAGATCAATTCCAACAAAAATGACATCTTTAATGGAATAGTTATTTCTCTCCTGGGCCTATTGACAGAAAAGCACGTCTGTGGGTGTATGGACGTGGGGGGGAGGGTGGTGCCCCTCCAGTCTTGGCAGGGACTCAGCTCTTGAGTGACAGACACTGGAGGGGTGGCATGAATTTGAGCTGGGGGAATCGAGAATGGTGGGGTGGGAGAGGGCATGTGAGCTAACAAACCCTGCCCTGGTGTGAGCTGATTTAGCATCCACCCCTCACCCTGAGCTACCGGGCTCTGCCTGTGTGGGGGAGACAGGCCGGGCTGGGGCACCTGCTGGTCAGCCTGGCCCTGGGTGTGACTTACTCTTCTCATTGCTGTGAGAAGAAGCAAAAGCATGGAAGAGGGGTTTCTTTTGATGCCCGATTTAAGAAAGCTTCCGAGCACATCATGGTGGGGTAAGGGTGTGGGCAGCTGGTCACAGGAGGTCAGGCCCTCAGGCACCAGGGAGATTTGTACTGATGCTCAGTTCACGTTCCTTTCTTCAGTCCAGCACCCCAGCCCAGAGCCTGGTGCCACAGTTGGAAGTGTTTTTTTCACCTCAACTAACTCAATGTAAATTATTTTTAGATTTATTATACTTTATGTGTTTGAATATTTTGCTTGCATATTTGTGCACCCTGTGCATGCTAGACACACATTGAAGTCAGAAGTGGGCATTAGAACCCCTGGAGCAGGAGTTAAGGATAGCTGTGAACCACCAGGAGGATACTGGGAATTGAACCCAGGTTCTCTCTTAGAATAAGCAGAGCTCTTAACCACTGAGCCTTCTCTCCAGGCCACAACTAGCTCAATCTAAAAATTCCTCCCCCCAGACTTGCCGAAAGGATTGTTTCTATGGTAATTCTTTTTTGTTTGTTTGTTTATTTTTTTTGTTTTTTTTGTTTTTGGAACAGGTTTTCTCTGTGTAACAACCTTGACTGTCCTGGAACTTGCTCTTGTAAGCCAGGCTGGCCTTGAACTCACAGAGACTCACCTACCTCTGCCTCCCAAGTGCTGGGATTAAAAGCATGCACCACTACTGCCCGGCCTCTATGGTAATTCTTAACTTCAAGTTTTCAGTGAAGATTAGCTGTCATATATGGAGAAAGCATTGTCTTAGGTGTACCACCGTCCTGGCTGCATAGGGTTTCGAGACAATGGCATGCTCCCTGCTGCTAGTTGCTTATAATATGGGCCATTTATCATGGCTTACAGTAAGGGGTCAATGTCAAGTGGCCATCACTGGCGATAGCCTTGCTGGCAGAATCCCAAGCTGGCACAGAAGAACACATAGTGAAAGGGAGTGCATGGGAGTGAGTGCATGTTTGAGTGTGTGTGTGTGTGTGTGTGTGTTTTCTGACCTCTGTCATAAGGCCAACCAGGATTCAATGATGGCTACTCTGAAGACTTCGTCATCCTAATTTTCTCTTAGAGATTCTACCTGCAAACACTGCATTTCCATGAAGCTTCCAACGTCCTCATACTTCGCAATGATGATCAAACTCCAGCGTGATTTTCAGAGGTGTCCATCACTCATACACATGCAATTTTAAAAATGAAATTTAAAGTAATTGTTTTCCTTGCGAGCGTACATTCTGAGGCGAGGAGTTAAGTGTTCTAACAGTGAAGAGTCTGGTGGTGGAGGACGAGTCAGGCCTCTGGTGAAGTGTCTGACAGTGGAGGGCGAGAATCAGGCTTCTCATGGTTAGAGTGGGAATGACAGACAAGGAGGAGGCCTGGATTGTTCATGCGGCAGTGGCTCAGGGTTAGAGAAATCAGTATGGAGTCAACTTTAGCTTCCTACAGATACAGATGCGTACACAAAATATTCAGATAGTTTGTGTAGACACAGATATTTCCTTATTCTGTCAGCTGAGGGGGGAGGCTGAAAAAAAGTCTTACTCCAATAACAAAGAACACACATTTCCAGACTGTTCTCATTTTTACTGTATGCGTGTGGGTGTTTTGCCTGCTTGTACGTCTGTGCACCACACGCATGCAGTGCCCTCAGAGTCCAGAAGGGGGTGTCAGACCCCTGGAGTTACAGATGGCCGCGAGTTGCAGTGTGTGCTAAGAATTGAATCTGAGTCCTCTGCAAAAGTCACCAGGTTCTTAACAACTGAGCCGTCCCTCCAGCCCTTATGTCCAGACTTTAGTGTACAATACCAGCCTTAACACCACTTCATATATCATAGCTGACCCGAGGACAAGCAGAGAATAAACAGTTTGAGTGTGGTACACATGAGAGTCCCAGAAAGAGAGTAGAAAAACAAGCAGGAACACACGTCAGGGAGCACAACAGCCAGTGGAGTTTTCAGCAGCCGGAGACAGAGTAATTTGAGCAGTTATGTGGTGTATAGGCGAGAAGTACAAATTAACATGCATGACTTCACACAGAGCTGGATAGCTAACTACAGATAAATCTAATGAAACGAATGGAGGGATAAAGAATCTACAGTTTACAACAGAATTTCAAATAATTTATAGACATTCCACCCTTCTAGGTGAAATGTAACTCCCCACTCTGTAAGTGTAGCCGGCATGAGGACTTCCTGCCCAATAGCGGGAGGAGTCTCATAGCGGAGAGGGACCACAAGCACCATCACAGTCAGGGGGTCAAGAGAGGTGATCTTGATAACAGGTATTCATACGGTGTGTACTTCACTTCTGTGCTTTTATCACCTAATTGTAGAAAAATAAACAAACAAAATAACAGCAACAAAACCTCCATCAGACAGTGGCTCTCCAAACAGCCACAGGCTTCAAAAATAAAAGAATGAGCAATTGTCGTGACCAAGAGGAATCAGTGAGATGTGACAGCTAAACATGGGATGCTGTGTCAAGAGAGAGACATTTACCTACAAAACCATAGAAATCTGGGTAAACTATAGACCGGTTACTCTACATTGGGCTTAATGCTGACAAATATACCGGCCAGGGAAACTGGGGATGAGGTGTGGGGAGAGCCTCCAGACAATTTTATCAACTCTTCTGGAAAATTAAAATAAGTAGGTAAATAAAGGTGACCTCTCCACTCTTTCTCCTGTTCCTCTGACTTTTCTTCTCCCCTTGTCTTCTCCCCCTCTACTCCTTACTTTCAAAAACGCCATCATACAAATGGCAAGCCTTAGTCCTTGTCTAGCCGCCTCCCTGTGCCTTATTCTGCAGCCTGCTGATGGCATCCATGCTACCCTCCGATTCACAGACAGGAAACTATCTCCACCCTCTGTTGACCTTGACACTTGAAAAGATCCCTAGTACAAGTTGCCCCTGCTAGTCTGAGCCCATTTGCATCCACCAGCAGTGTCTGATGTGGCCTTGTGAACAGTCAGGACTTTGACTATGCCTTAGGGAGCTCAGGAAACTCTCTTGCAGGGAAGGCGTGTGCACGGAGGGTGCCATCTGTGTCTGCTACCTGCTCTCTGGCCCACAGACTAGTCCCTTGTGTGCACACACCACAGCACCCAAGTGTGGGCAGAAGCACCCCTGTCGAGTGGGACGAAGCTTTGAAGAGGCTGAGACCTATGAGAACCAAGGAACCTTTGAATCTCCCTTCAGCTCCCCTACCCCGACCACAGCCCTCCTCTTGATGTAAAACATGTGTGCGACTCGAAAACAATGAGGCTGGCTTCTGTGCCAGGAAGACTGTTTTGCTTTAAGCTTATGCAGGGTTTGACAACAGCTCTGTCTCTGACAGTTGCACAGCAGTCTCCATGGAAGTCACTGTGGCTGAAGTGGATCAGTGAGACCGAGGGGGGCAGATGGCTCATACAGCTCAGTACCTGGGATATCTGTGGGGCAGACTGGAAGGAGATGGCTGGGTTCTCTTGAAGGCATGTGAGTGTAAAATTGAAATGGTCAGAAACCAATAGAAGGCATCTTCCGGAATCTGGCACAACCCACAGAGAGCTGAGTCCTCTCATATCAATCATCAGTCAAGAAAATGCCTCACAGGTTTGGGACAGGTTGATATTCTGGAGGCATTTTCTCAGCTGAGAGTCCCTCTCCTCAGATGACCCTAGCTTCTGTAAACTCGATGAAAGCATAGCCAGCACCCCGCCCCCATTCCTTCCTTATCATGTATTACTACCTTCTCCTGGCCTCCTAGACTTTTAGATCACCCACACTCATACCTGTTTACAAATACACAAGTATACATTATAGACTAGGATCCACTATTTTTTTGTCTTTTTGATTTTGGGTTATCTTACTTAGTGTTATACATTCAAGATACATCCATTTTCCTGTAGATTATATTTTTTCCTTACTTCTGAATAATGTTTCACTGATGGATGTCTGTAGACAGGGATTACTCATTCATTTCCCTGCTGCCCAGATCTGAAATAATCACACAGAAACTATATTAATTAAAACACTGCTCAGCCTATTAACTCAGTTGGCTTCTTATTAACTAACTCTTACATCTTAAATTAACCCATTTCTGTTATTTTGTATTTTACCACAAATCTCCTGGTTTACCGGTAAGGTTCTGAGCATCTGTCTCCTTGGGTAGCTACATGGCATCTTGTCTCCTTGACCCTGCCTTCTTTTCTCCTCTACCTCTGCTTGGAATTCCTGCCTTACTCTATTCTGCACTGCCATAGGCCCAAAGCAGCTTCTTTATTAACCAGTGGTAATGAAGCATATTCACAGCATACAGAGGGGAATCCCACATCAGACGTCTAGCTGGGTCCATTGCATCTCCCTACTGTTATCAATATAGCTGCAATAAACATGGACAAGCAAGGGTCTCCCTTGAGGAAAACACATATTTCCCAAATTGATACCTTAAGTAATGCTTAAGGAGGGAAAAAAGCTCTGGACTTGTGTAATCAATGAAGACTTTGGGGTAAAGGCAAGGAAGAAAGAGAGGGTGTTCAGAAGAGAGCTATAGAGGTACAAGAAATAGAGAAAGAGTGTGGCATTCCACATCAGGTGTGCTGAAGTCCCAAGACCTCCTGTGTCTGGAAAGGCTGCCTGTGTCCTAAGACTGCCAGCTTGTTATGTAAGGTTTCCCCAAGCCAAGAAGATAGTATTGTCACTGGGCTTTGAAGAACAGAAATGGAGTCCCACACCTCCCTGGGAAAGTTGAGGTCTGACCAGCACTGCATAGGGTGCTGGTGTGGGTGGGTGGGGAGGCACTTCTACCATGTGGGAGAAGTTTCACGTTATGAGTGTGTGTTGTCGGGGTCTAGGGCCCCCACACGAGCCTGCCTATGGAAGCATCCTGTAGCCTCATTCCCACCTAAGGAAGCTTCTGCTTCAAGCTCCTGACTGTGGTTTGTCCTGTAGTCATGTGAATGCATTTTTCAGATTTCTCTAGAAAAGCCATTGGAATAAAAGGGAAGTTACCAAGTGGGCAAGGTCTTAAGCTGCTGAGGACAAAGGTATTCCTCTGCCCCACAATTCACCCGGGAGCCCTTCTATGTCCTAAAGAGGAAGTGTGGGCTGCTCTCACTTCTGAGACACTTCAGAAAAATTCTGCTGAGAACAAATAGGGACGAGATGTAAAAGAGAAAGACCAGACTGTCTCTCCTTCTCTCCCAAAGGATCAGAGACCCTTCATGCGACAGAATAAATGTCTTCGGAGCTTGGCGGGGACTGGATGCTGACTTTGGATGCACAATCACTGCAGACTGAAACCCCTTCCTGCCTAGTCTCTTAGCATCTTGGTGTGCAGGGGCTTGACATGAAGAGAGACACAAACCAGGGTTCACAGTGTAGAAATATCCAAGGCTATCCAGAAGGTTCCAGAAGTCCAAGACTGGTATGGATCAAGGGAGTGAATTTGCTCTTACGGCTGATGTTGCTGGCACCTGTTAGCATTCTTGGCTCACCCCAACACCATTGATCTCTATCTTCATTCTTGTATAGTATGCACCTTGGTGTCCAAGTTTTCCCTTGAATAAGGACTGTAGTGATTTTGGATTCCACCCTACTCTGGTGACTTCATCTTAACTAATTATATCCATGGCCTCCCAATTTTCACGTAAGGGTACATTCTGAGGTGCTGGAGATCGGATTTGAATGCATAGGTTTGGTAGATGTCATAGCTCGTGTCAAGTTGACACAAACCTGGACACATCTGGGAGAAGGGATATCAATCAAGAACTGCCTCCTTCAGATTTGCCTGTAGGGCATGTCTGTGGGGAATTGTCTTGATTGATGATTGACATGGGAGGGCCCAGCCCGTGCCTGGGCTATTTAAAGTATCTGTGCAAGTGAGTAAGCAGCATTCCTCCCTTGAAGCCTCTGTTTCAGTTTCTCTCTCCTAGTTCCTGCCTTGACTTCCCTTGATGGTGGACTATAATATCCAAGCCAAACAAAGCCTTTCGTCTCCCAGCTGATTTTTCTCAGCGTTTCACCACACACAGCAACAGAAAGCAAAGGAGAAGAGTGGGAGACACAGTTCCCATGCCGACCTTTGGTCTACGTAGGTTTCAGGATCCACAGCATCACAGGCAGAAGAAAGGACGAAAGGCCTGGGATCTCTCACTGAATCAGCCTCGGATATGCTCTGAGCCTTGTCCCCACACAGCAGACACAGGCTGAGCTCACAGTGAGAGCTGAGGACACTAGATGCCCACTCCACTGCTGAGGTCCAGGTTAGGGGAAGATTCTTTATTGCAATTTTTATTGTAAATGTTTATTTTTATGTGTGCAGGTGTTTTGCCTGCATGTACGTCTGTGTAGCACATACACTCCTGGTGCCTGCAGAGACCAGAAGATGCCATTGAATGCCTTGGAATTGGAGCTACAGATGGTTGTGAGGAGCCATATGGGTGCTGGGAATCGAACCTGAGTCCTCTGGAAGAGCAGCCAGTGTTTTTGTTTGTTTGTTTGTTTGTTTGTTTTCTTAACTGCTAAGTCATTCCTCCAGCCCCTAGGGCAGCATTCTATTCTTTTTTTTTCTCCCCAAGACAGGGTTTCTTTGTGTCCTGGAACTCACTCTGTACACCAGGCTGGCCTCAAACTCAGAAACCCAACAGCCTCTGCCTCCTGAGTGCTGAGATTAAAGGCATAAGTCACCACCACCAGACTAAGAGCAATGTTCTTTTTTTAAGAGAATTAATTTATTTTTATTTTATTGGTGTTTTGCCAGTATGCATGTTCGTGCGAGGGTATTGAATCCTGGAGTTACAGACAGTTGTGAGCTGCCTTGTCAGTGCTGGGAATTGAACCTGGGTCCTCTGGAAGAACAGTCAGTGAGTGCTCTTAACTACTGAGCCATCTCTCCAGGCCCTAAGGGCAATATTATTAGGAGAGTTGGTGGTACCAGCTGATGAAGGCTGACGACTATGATGTACATCCAGGTATGAGGACCTTGTGCCAGCATGACCTGGCAGGTGTTCAGAGGTTAGGCAATGTCCTCTGCAGCAAAGGGAAGCCCTTACTTAGGCGTCTTCCTCTTCCACTCCACAGTGAGAAGAATGTTCTCCCTGTCTGGCCCACCTAGGGTCAGGAGGGACTTAAATAGGAAAAGATAGAATGGCTTTGAAAAGAGTCACACACCACAGCAATACGGGGTGTTATTCCTAGACCATCATGTGTGTCACCTCCATGGGAAGCACTGGCCGGCCTCTCTCCTCTCCGGGTTGAATCCTGAAATGTCTGCTGGAGGGACAGAGTCTGATCTCTACTGTTTCAAACATACCTGACCATCTCATGGCTGGCTTGACATGCAGGGGTCACTTGGCCAGTTTGATTTTCCCAGCCCGCCCAGCTGCTCCAAAGAGAAGCCAAAATCTACCTAGAGTTTTTTGTTCCAGCAGCCCTGCTTGGCCCTGGTTAGTGAACTTGGAGAATCCAGCTTCTGGGACTGGGTTCTAGGCAGGTGAAGCAGCCGGAGACAGCTGGGGAGGATTCCAGGCACGCACCTGTGACTCGGGTTTCCCCCTTGGAGCGGCTCTTTCCTGGGGGCTGCTTTCAGAGTACCTCCATCCTGCAAGATTGACAGCTCCCTTTTGGTTGGAATCGGAGTGTAGGAAGCGGTCTTTTCAAACTTCCTGTGCAACCCGGCCTGCCAAAAGCCCTGCCACCGGTTGCCTTGTTTACCCTGGCCACCGGGCCTTTCTCTGCACCTTAAGAAAACAGATGGCTGTCCGGAGAAAAATCCATGCATGTTTCCTTTCTGGAGGCTGATCAAGTTCTGAAAGAAAGGCTTCCTGCAGTCCATGACCACCGTTTGGGTTTATTTTATCTGTCTCCACCTGCAGAGCAGGGAATTAGCCTGCAGCCCAGGGCCAGGCCAGCTGATGACTGCAGGGAAAGCGGAGCTAGTGGGTGTGAGCTCTCCATGGCACACCGTGGCCAGGCATTGTGCGCTGAGGCCCAAGCCCAAATCTGAATAGGATTCTGTGTAACTTGATCTGTTTTTTTTCCTTCCCTGTATTCCTGTGAGCCAAATTTAACTTCGCTCCAGTCTGTGGCCTGTACATATAATGTTCTGTGTGAGGGCGGGGCTGGACGGGTGTGGGGGGTGGGGAGAGGGTGTCTATCCTTGCGGTTTTCTTTTTCCTATCTTCCCCTTTTTTACAGTTTTTTTCTTTTGCTTGCCTGCGTTGCTCACCCATTGATCACCCTTTGCCATGTACAACTTAATATGACCGTCTTGTCTGCAGCCATTAACCCTTTATAGAAAGCTAGTGTCTCTCACAAGTAAATCGCTAAGTTCCTCCGCCCCCACTCCCAGTGCCCTGTTGGCGCTGTTAGAGTTAACAGTTGGCTTCTGGGAAACGCGAACTTCCCTAGAAGTGCTTGTACAGCCATTAGTAGGGCCCCACTCAGATGCATAAAAATAGCCCGTTTGCTTACAAACAAACAGTCAAGGAACTGGGATCCCAGGAGTCACTTCACTCCTCCACAAAAGGATTGTATCCTGAACTTCCCGGAAATAACACCAAAATCAATGTAGGGAGGTTCTCAGGGCAGACAGAAATCCTATATCCTGTTCAAACCCCTCCATGTGTTGCTAGCTCAGGCCTAGGCAGAGGCCGAACCCCTCAGGGTCCATAGACGCTCCCTGCTGCTAGCCTGTGTGTATGGGGG
>LOEQ01002584.1:248083-260896 GCA_001685075.1 Bramus lutescens
CTCTCTCTCTCTCTCTCTCTCTCTCTCTCTCTCTCTCTCTCTCCTCTGTCTGTCAGCCATGAGGTGTCAGCCATATGCTCCCATTACCGTGACGTTCTTGCTACAGACTTAGAACCACCAGAGCAAGTCGGCTGTGAGCTGTACCCTTGACCTAAAGGAAATTTTTGAGTTGTTCTTAAGGTACTGTGTGCCCTCTCCATGTGAGTAGCTAGCACAGTGCCTTTCTCCTGGGTCACAGCTCCTCAAATCCAAGTGACTTCCTAGCTACAGTCTCCTTTCAGGCTCTCGTAGGAGGCTGTAGGTTGCACTGCAAGGCTGTGTGTGCCACAAGTCTCTGCGAACATCTTGAGTTCGTCTGTAACCAATCTTGAGCCATTCCAGCTTTTCAAATTCATAGCAAATCCGGCCCAGTCAACATGTCTGTGGTAAGGTGTGAGGAGCAAAAACAGAGATTGAGTGTGGGTCTAGGTTTTTCCTGCCCCCCTGCCCCACTCTTAACTCCATTGTTACCCTCCAAGTTGTAATCTTATTGTGTTTAGCTGGTTCCACATACACAGATCTAGGTATGTTTCCAGCTGCAACCTGTTAACAGCAGATGTGCGCATGGCTACCCCGTGCTGCTCCATGGAAGTGTGTTTTTCCATCAACAGCTTCAGCTCTCTCCCCTTCCTTGAAGGGGGAAAGAATTTTTTTTTTAATGTAACTCCCACTGAAGCGGGTGTCACAGACTTCTGGGTTCTGTGCAGCTTGGGGCTGCCAATGGTTTCCAAACAGCAATCTGGCACACGAGGCTATGAGAGTGGAGGGTATGTTTGGTGGACAGTGTTGGCTGGGGGTGGGGTGGGGTGGGGTGGTGGTGGTGAGCCAAACACTCTAGTGGTCCTGGGCATCTGTACCAACCTTTCACCCTAAACTACAGATCCCCCAACCCGAGGCTTGGGAAAGTTCACCACAGCAGGAGTGCCCTGCAGCTTGGGCTTTAGTTGAGTCCAGATGCAGTTAGTGAAAATTATCCAGATGTGAAAGAACATACTGTCTGATTCTACTTATATGAAGTACTTAGAGCAGTTCAGTTCACACAGAGATGTAGAGTGGCAGCTGTTGGGGGCTGCTCTTTGGCCAGAAAGTCTCCAGTTTGAAAGTGAATAGAGGCCTGGGCGGCATGGGAAGGAACTTGATGCTACAGAGAAGAGTTAAAGAAAGGAACTCATCAACATAGCCACCAGCATCAGTGACCTTTCTTGTTGCTATGACTAAATATGTGACATATGTGACAAGAAGCAAGTTAAGGGAGAGTGGGCTTTTTTTTTTTTGGCTTGTAGTTTGAGGGTGCAGTCTGTCTTGGTGGAGAAAGGCTGGCTGAAGGAGCTTGAAGTGACTAGTCATATCGCACACTCAGCCAGATGAATGCTGATGCTCAACTTGTCTTCTTGTTGGTCATTTCAAGCCCCCAGCCCATGGCAGGGCACTACCTACAACTACAGGACATCTTCCCACCTCAATAAACTTATCTAGAGAATCCCTCACAGGCATCGTGCAGAAGCTTGTCTCTTATGTGGCTTAGCTCATCCAGCTGTTTATATCGACTGTCGAATCACTTAGGGATGGATGAGTAAGATGTGACCTGTTGCTCACATTAGTCGTCGCTCGTGGGGGGAGGGAAGGTGGGTTATGTTTGTGTCAAGTTTTTCCGACCCAATAAGCCTCTCCGCCGATGGCAATAATCCAAATCAGACCAAATCAAACCAAATTTAAAGAGGCCCAAGTTTAATGGGTGCCAGTGCTCCCAGGTGGCCCTCCAGAAAAGCATGGAGGAGGGAAGAGAACCAAAAAGACCATGTTCTCTGGGGAACAGTTTAAAAAGCCTGTGGGAGTGGTCTTGACCCTCTCTGGGGAGGAGTCACCTCTTTGGCGGGCTTTCTCAAAGGTGGAGTCTGAACTATGGCAACTCCCAGGGGAGGGGGCTTGAAATGGAACTTTTCACCCAACATTCTAAAATGGATGCCAGCAGTCGGGGTGAAGCCCCACTCAAACATTCCAGACGCTTTGGATAAGGATGTTAGGGGCTGAGGTGATGCTTCCAATCAACCAGTTTGCTCAGCTTGAATCCCCAAGAACAGTCCTCAGGTGGTCCTCACTCTCCTCTGACAGTTTAGTAACCACCTAGGCCTTTCACACATATAGGCCAGCTGCGATGTATCCTTGCTGGTCGTTGTGACTTTGGAGCACAGAGCTGCTGTGGGCTAATGCTCTTGTTCCCTGCAAAGACTTGTCACTTGTATTGGTTTAATAAAACACTGATTGGCCAGTAGGCAGGCAGGAAGTATAGACAGGGTGACCAGACTAGGAGAATTCTGGGAAGAGGAAAGGCTCAGTCTGTAGTCAACAGCCAGACTCATAGGAAGCAAGATGAGGATGCCTCACTGATAAAAGGTACCAAGCCATGTGGCCAGATATAGATAAGAATTATGGGTTAATTTAAGTTGTAAGAGCTAGTTAATAATATGCCTGAGCTAACAGGCCAAACAGTTTATAATTAATATAATTCTCTGTGTGTTTCTTTGGGACTGAACAGCTATGGGACTGGGCGAGACAGAAACTTCTGTCCACACAGAGCTATGTCCCAGAGGCCTACCATTCCCTTACAGCTGCACGAAGGCTCTTTGTTCTACAACCAGTGGTCTCTGGGTAAGTTCACTTTGTCCTCCAGTTGGCATGATCTGGTAGCTTTGCATTAGCACTGGGAGGGAGGGAAGGAGGTCTTAGGTGGGGATAGTCTGGACAACAGGCCAGCAGAGTGAAGGGACACTGCTTCCAGCTTTAGGCTATTACCCTGACAACGTGGATCCACATACCACTTTGCTTCATTTTAGACTGTTAAAAGTAGGGCAAAGGGCTAGGGATATAAAATGCTCATCCCACAAGCACCCACACAGATAAAGGCTAGGTTCTGGGGAGGCAGAGACAGTAAGGTCTACGTAGCTCCCTTAGTGAGTTCAAGGCCAGTGAGAGATTTTTGACTCAAAATTAAGGTGAACAGGATTTGGCTGTACACTCTCTAAAGATCCTTTAGGGGTGTTGTCTTCCTAAATTCTGTTAAGCCTGGCAGCCTCTCCAGGACACATTACCATAGAAATGTAGTGTGCCTGTGTTTCTTAATGTGTGTCAGGACTTCCAGAGTTGAGATAACCTCAAATACATTTGCTGGGCCCCAGGGTGATGAGCGATGGGCTCCAAGAGCCATGAGCGGTCTGAAGAGGCCCTGAGGCTGAGTCTGAAGCAGGCAAGGTAGGCCCCTAGGCCACTTGACAGGACAGGGCCCCTTAGAGAGGTTTGAGCTCTGCTGAGCAGGAAGGAGGGTGGCTGGCGTCTGGGTTAGAGCAGCTTCCTGGGGGCAGATGAGAACTCATTTGTCTTAATGAGGAGGAAAGAACAAAACCAAAGCATTCATTAGCACTTCCAGGAAGGCGCAAGAATATACTTGCTCTTTTACTAGCGTCATGATAGCTGCGGAGCTGACTGGCAAAGAGGCTGGTGGAGAATTCTGCTGTCCTGGTGGAGGGAGGGGGCTTCACGAGCTTCTCTCTGGCTGCTCTAAGGTGCCCAGCCCATGTCACCTGCTTAGTAGTCGGTGGCATGCGATTCCAACTTGGTTTTTAAAAACCTTGTGTCCCAGCTTTCCCAGGGTTGTCAGTCTCAAGTTCACTGGAAATTTTGGCTGTGCCCCTTACCCCCAAAATAAACTTTGACAAGCCTTGATTTCTACAGCTAGTTCTAGAGTTTCCAGGAGCACGATGACACTCAGTTCCTTAACACACTTGGCTCAAGCTAGTATAGGATAGTTCTTCTTTCCTTCAAAAAGAAAGTTTGTGGCTGGGTGTGGTAGACTTTAGTCCCAGCACTCAGAAGACAGAGGCAGACAGATCTCTGAATTTGAGGCCAGCCTGGTACAAAATGGGTTCCAGAACAGCTAGAACTATACAGAGAAACCTTGTCTCACGGGGAAAAAAAGTTGGCGTGTGCATGCATGCACACATGCATATGTACGCCATGCATGTGTGTGCTTATCTATACACCTATAAGGGCCAGTGTCCATCATTGGATCCTTCTATGACCACATCTAGGTCCTAGAGATCTGCAGTCAGGTTATTATACTTGAGTAGCAAGGACTTTTATCCACTGAACCATCTCTCCAGCCCTGAAATAGCACTGCTGAGCACAAATTAGAAACTGTAGAGTATAGCTGGAGTTCAAGTGGAAAACTTAAGACCATTCAGCCCGTGAGCAGCCACTACTGGCTCAGAGAGATGTATGTGGTCCACCATGAGCCCCAAACAGAGGCCCATCTGGGATGGGTGGAAGACTCCCCCTCCTTCCATCTTCTTTTGACTGCTTTCAGATTCTCTTCATCATCACACCGCTATCCCAATTCACCAGGTTTTCAGAATCTATTCACGGTCATCCATTACTATTTCCAAATATTGCCAAGATCAGCATAATGGGTGCATTATGGGTGCTTACCCCAAGTGAGTGGCAGCTTCGAGACCTTTCATTCCCAGCCACAAATGAAAGGGGATGTCCAAGACATGGGCAGTCTGACTAATGCACACATTCCTTGTGAAAAACAGGATAAATTACAGAGAATGGCAACGTAATGATTACAGAAAGGTATATGAGGCAGAACCCATTAGCGAGCTGCGTTTTGTTCAAAACCGAGAGAGTGGCAGGCAGAATAACATGCCTTTGTGCTGGAACCCACTCAGCCATAGCAATGAGTAATAATGCAGCCGGGGATCTGTGCACATTTCCCCCCTTTTGTGCCTATTTTCATAAGTTAATAACTCAAGCATGGAAACTGGTTCAGGCTGAGCCCTGGTGGGGGAAGCCGGGCAAAGGGTGTGGGAAACAATTTGTTGTTGTTGCTGTTGTTACTTAATTTAGCGCGACTGTTTTTAAGAGAAGAGTGGCGATGTCTCCGTGGGTTTTCTCTAGTGATGCCTTCGCGTGAAGCCTGAGATCTTTTGGCTTTTGTTAACAGCAGGTTCACTTTTAATGGCAGCACAGAGCGGTTTCTCTTCTCACAGGTGTTCGTTTCTGTTCGGTGCAGGTGGGATTGTTGTGGGGGCAGGAATTGAGTCAAACCTTGGAAATGACGTCATTCTGAACTCACCTGCCTTCACCCAGAAGACTCCCACCCCACCAGCAAACCAGGACTCGGTGACCAGCAGCTGCGCCAGACAAAGAGAGGAGGCCCTCATTGTGGGTTCTGGTTTATCTATAGCAAACAAAGCAAAAGACAGCAAAAAGCTTCTCTCTCCTGTCTGGGAGGAGGGACCAAGTTTTATGTGGGTCTTTTCTTTGTTTGAGACAGGAGATCTTCAAGATGGAAGAAAACATGGAGAAAAGTCAGTAAACATCCCGGTACCCACATCCTCCAAACAAATGATGACTTTTACATGTTACATACAACAAGCTAACTTTAAAAACTAAAAACCCAGCTGAAACACAACTCATAAATATTGAACCCTATCTTGAATTTCATAGTCAAGCAAAGGGAGGGGCAGGAGAAAAAGGGACCCCCAGATTAGCGCATGCAATAGCTTTCTCATCTCCAGAAGGAGACTTCCAGGGCGGTACACACAATTATTATCCTACAGTACAGCTGAACCCTAATACCCCGGCATGGGAATGAAGGTCTGTCCCCTTTGTTCCAGGCCCTGTATGGAGGAGACAGAGCAGAGGATAATGCCCAAGCAGCCCCTGACCAACCCTGGGAAGGGTGTGCATAACACCGGGAGGTCCGAAGGAAAAGCCAGCCAGGCAGGGAGGCAGGGCACAGAAATAAATAACACATTCTCTACAGGGTGCATTCATTTATTCATTTGTATTTTTTATGTGCATTGCTGTTTTGCCTGCTGTAGCATCGTCTGTGCTACTATGGGTACTCCAGTCCTGTAGCGCCTGTACTACATGTACTATGCCTGTAGCTTCCCACCTGCACTACAGGATCTTTCGCTATTCACACACTCTCTCTCTCTCTCTCTCTCTCTCTCTCTCTCTCTCTCTCTCTAAGAGAGACATGGGTCATCCTTGAAACAAGAATGCCCCTTTATTGTGTTCCAGGGCAGCTTATACAGGAAGCCTTAACTGATATCCATGCCCCAGCCAAACCCACCAGAAACCTCTCCCCTGCCACCATCAGGAACTCCTGATGCTCAGAGCAGCTGCAAACACAGGAAAAGTTGTTTTGCTCAGAGCAGCTGCAAGCATAACAAATTGTTCATAAGAAATTCAGGGTCTGGGAATCCACAGCCCCCAACAGCCTGCATGTATGTCTGTGTAAGGGTATCGGATCCCTTGGAACAGGCAGTTGTGAACTGTCATGTGGGAGCTGGGAATTGAACCCAGGTTCTTCTGGAAGAGCAGTCAGTGCTCTTAAAGGCTGAGCCATCCTCTCCAGCCTCCACGGGGAGCTTTTTAATGCACACACACACCCTCCCCCGCCAAGGTTCATTGGAAACAAAATTCCCACCAATTAGTCACCTTTCAAGGACAATTTATTGTTATCGTAATTGTTCAATTTGTGACTCTTTAATACTATTCTTCCCCAGGAACACCTCCGTCTTTGGAGTCTTTCTTTTCTCCTCCTCTTCCTTCTTCTCCTCCTTCTTTTCTCCTCCTCCTCTCCTCCCCCTCATTTTAAGTAATGTTTGAGGAGGGCGGGACCTGACCTTCTATAGATAGCTTGAACTAGGTGTCGCGAATCCTTTAGTTTATTCTGGAGTTTGATCAGGCTCGGTAAATCCACGTGCTGGCTAAGGCCACCGTGAGCCTCCACCCTGGCCCATTAGCTAGACTCCCAGCTAACCAAGGCTAAAAATACTCATTGATGCAGTGAAGCTCTGAGCTTACACAGGGCATGTAGGCTGACAGCTCTGTTTATAAACTGATGCTCCACTTAAAATAATAATAACCATAAAAGAAGGCTCGCTCGGGCCTTCAGGGTCTCCCGTGGGACCCTGAGCAGTAACAGTGCAGCGTTCTTCCTAGAGATTCTCACCCACTCCTGTCCCACCCAGAGACATTTACACAGCCTTGTTGGTTCCAACGACACAAAACCTGGGGGTTCCTGGCACAGAGTACTTACTGCCTTCTCACCAATACAGCACCCTATTTGGCCTGGCCGACCCCTCTCCCTGCCTGCCAGTCAGAGGTTTGGTCCTCTGAGAATTCGCTGAAGTAGATGGGTGTGCCTTGCATTTTCTAGCTCTCCTTCAGCTAGGCATCGTGATACCTTTCCCGGCCTCGGAAAGGAGGAAAGGAAGGACAGAGCCCAGAGCACCTAGTGGCTAGTGGATTATTGTAAACCAAAGCCACCCCAGCTCCCTGAAGAGCAGTGCTGGCTCTTGCTGGAGGCAGCAGTAGACAACTGACTTCACAGAGGCCCAGGGGAGAGGAACAGTGGGGATTTTGTTAGTTCTGAACGCCATTGGTTTGGAGAAAGTTCCACTGCCCCGGGTCCTGACTGGCTCTTGGCTGAGAAGCTGGTTTTGTTTGTTTGTTTGGTTGGTTTGTCCCCAGCCTATGGGTACATTATGGCATCTCTTTGTGGTTGTCAGTACATAGCCTGTCTTCATCATCTGTCACATTTGCTCTAAATATTTCTCCTTTTTTAATTTTTAAAATTACATTCAGTGTGTGTGTGTGTGTGTGTGTGTGTGTGTGTGTGTGTGGTTGGTTGGTTGTTTCTCCAGTGTGGGTTGGGCCCAGGAACTGAATTCAGGTTGTCAGACTCAGCAAAAAGTGCCTTGACTCACTGGGCCATCTCACTGGGCCATATTTTATGTTTTTGACACTATTGTAAATGGGTTGCCTAGATTTTCTGATCTAAAGCTTGTAGGCAGACTTTTCAGTCCCACTGACTGCTCCCCAACTACTACACATAGACTTAATATTAATTATAAATGTTCGGCCGATAGCTTAAGCTTTTTCTCTTTTGCTTGCTCTATAACTTAACCCATTTCTAGTAATCTCTGTGCTGCCCCAGGCTTGTTTACCTCATGTATGTACTTCCCATTCTGCTTGCTCTGCAGCTCATGGTGTCTCTATGCCTCCAGTCTCCTCCAACTCTGCCTTTCTTTGTCCTAGCATCCTCTCTGCCCCGAAAATCCTGCCTAGCTGTTAGTCAATCAACTTTTTATTAATAATAAAAGCAGCATGTTTTCATAGTGTAAAGAAGAATTATTCTACAGCATTTCCCCCTTTTGTCTAAATAAAAAGGGAAGGCTTTAACTTTAACATAGTAAAATTATATATAACAAAAAAGTTATCAAGTAAGAATTATAGTCACAATATCCTGTCCATTTGTATTTGGCAAATTAAGAGAAAATATTCAATTATTTATCTTTGTGAGTCTAAAGTTTTAGATATAATTTACCTTTTTATATCATAACTAAGGAAAATTTGAACTCCATCAAAGACCCCAGAAGGGTGTAATGTTGCCTAATAAGAGGGACATTTGGCTCACCCAAAGTTCTTCTGTAACACTGGGGCATCCACCTTTGGCCTACAGGCCTAGTATATCTGACAGACAATTCTGAGAAGCAGGGAATTTTGAAGAACTGTCCCGTCTTGTCTTGGCAAAGTTCAACAGTAGTTTTCTTTTGTGTCCTCCTTGTCCAGTTTGGAAAGCATACTGTCAGCACTTGAGGCAGTTTCTTGTCCGGTGGCTAGTTTTTGCCACAAAGAAAGCAAGGTCCATATGGAGTTTCTTCAATACCCATCATCTTTTCTGAAGTAAATTGGTGCTGCCAGGAGCAGAAGTGTCTGTCATGAAAATCTCAGGTCATTAAACATCTTAAGTGCCATATTCCGAAGGTCTTTGTAGTGTTTGAAGACCATCTATATTTCTAAATATTTCTGTTTAACCTTGAAAACATATTAATATGACTACAAGCTTGTTTATTGTCGATGACTAACTACTAACCTATATTTCTTTCTCTTTTCTTTCTTTTTTTTTATTTTGGTTTTGGTTTTTCGAGACAGGGTTTCTCTGTAAATTTGAAACCTGTCCTGGAACTACCTCATTGGCTTCAAACTCACAGAGATCTGCCTGCCTCTGCCTCCCGAGTGCTGGGTTTAAAGGCATTCACCACCACTGCCCAGCTAGAATCTATATTTCTTAATTATATATCACAGTTTTTAAATGAGCTACATAAACACAATACCCCCAGAGTGGAAACATAAAAACAGTATAACAAAAATAGCTTTAAGTTTGTATCAACCAAAATCCATGCCAATGTAAATTCTTTTGAGATTATTAGTTGCTTTTTGGATTAAAGTAGATTCAATAATCTACCCTTTTATCTCATCATTTCTATATTATATCCCCCCTTTTTTGCATTAGAAAGAGGTCTTTGAATTTAACTCCTTTGTTCAGCTTGTTTCCTGACCATGACAGATAACAAATTGTTCCTGGGTTTTAGTATGAGCATTTTCCATAGACATCTTGACATTTGAGCATCTTATGTTTTATCTTCTATTTTAACTGGTTTCCTAACAGTGCTCACATAGGGAAGGTTCGGGAGTGGGAACCAGCTCATTATGGCCAGGTAGAAGTGGAAACCCAGGTTCTATACCAGCTTCTGCTGGCATATAAAGAGACAGTCTCTGTATTCCTAGTGGTACAAGTCTAGGCTCCCCTGATGTTGTCTACCTGGCACCAGGGAAGCTTGTTGCCCTTGGACATGGATGAAAAGTCTCAGCCCTCCATTCAGTCTTCTTGAATACCAATCTGGATGGGATGGATGGGTAGAGAAGTTCCCCTGGAGACAGTGGGAAACTAGGTCCCCTACTTAGCTTTTGGCATGGGGTGGACTTGTGGGGTGTGTTTTCTGGAGTGGAGCCTGGAGTAGACCACCATTGCCCAAGAGACTCTGTCTTCTAGGCCACCCTTTTCCAGGGTCTTAGAGTAGGTTTGCACAGGCAGTCTTTCGGTATTTACATTTTTTTTCAGCTCCAGAGAGAACTCTCTGCCACATATTCCTTTGGTTGCAAGGTTGCTAGTCAATCTATCTGTCTTCTTTCCTTCTTCCAGAGCCTTTTGGATTTTCTCTACATAATAATACCCAGGCTTCCTAGAGATGCTCAGCTGAAAGGAGGGACAGAAATGTCTGCTGCTGCGGGAGCTACCTTTGCTCCTTCAGCCAATAGCCTTTGAGATACCAGCCCAATGGGGTGTGGTATCTTTCGCTTTAAAAAATAAGCGGTGGCAGCCCTCTCACTCTCTTGCTTGCTTCAGATTCCGCTTCTGGCTATCAGATGCTTTTCCTGGTCATGCAGGAGGCTGTTGTCTAGGATGGTGATCTGTAAGTTTTTTCCCTTTAAACAAATTTTATTAATCATAATTTCAAATTTGTATGGGATTGTTTTGTTTTGTGACTTACTCCTTTAATTGGCACCCAATGTGGGGCAAACCCCCGCTCGACTGCCTGCCACCAGGGCAGCTTGGCTTNTTCCTGGTCATGCAGGAGGCTGTTGTCTAGGATGGTGATCTGTAAGTTTTTTCCCTTTAAACAAATTTTATTAATCATAATTTCAAATTTGTATGGGATTGTTTTGTTTTGTGACTTACTCCTTTAATTGGCACCCAATGTGGGGCAAACCCCCGCTCGACTGCCTGCCACCAGGGCAGCTTGGCTTNACCCCCCCCCAACCTTTGCATGGAGCCAGTAGTAATCTCCATGCCTCCCAGGATTCTGAGCTGGTTTTTAAATCCATCCTTGGACCATGAGTCACAGAGCTCACAGCATAAGCACAAGCAGTTGCATAGATAATTGCTTTGGCATAGATTTTTGTATATGGAGACAAAGTTAAATTATATTAAATATTGTATACATGCATGCTTCTACTTCTGTTTAAAACATTTTCTATATATCAATATATATTGTATTGATATATATATTTACCATATTGCAATATACATTTCTACCTCTGATTAAGACATTTATGTATTATTTATATACTGATACATTTCTACCTCTGATTAAGATACTTATATATTGCTTATGTAATGATATACATTATTTACATTTGGAGGTCATCGCCCTCATTTATTGCACAATTGTTTATTCTCTTAATTTTTAAATTAGATAGATATTAAAAATTGTAGATCAATAATCATCTATGTGTGTCATATTTATAGTTAGACTAATCAGGTTCTTTAGATACATAGAAATTATATTCTATATAAATAACCTTCAACCTCTTCAAAGAGCTATAAAAAACGGCATTTAAGCTAATTTAGAATTCTATGGTAATGAGACACAATTGCTCCTGGCAGCACCCATCTATTCCCAAGAGGTTGTTGAACACCAAAGACACTCCACTTGGAGCTTGTCTTCTTCTTGGCANTCTCAGATCTTCGATGGGGTTGAAGACTAGATAAATGTAGCTACTTTCCTCTCATGACTTGGCCAAGTTATTTATTATACGATACTTAGGATAGTTAAAATAGGATATTTGTTCTTATTATACATAATTTTATAATAGGTTTAGGACTCTCTTACTTAAACAAAAGGGGGAGGTGCTGTGGGAGCTACCTTTGCTCCTTCAGCCAATAGCCTTTGAGATACCAGCCCACTGGGGTGTGGTATCTTTCGCTTTAAAAATAAGCGGTGGCAGCCCTCTCGCTCTCTTGCTTGCTTTGGATTCCACTTCTGGCTATCAGATGTTTTTCCTGGTCATGCAGGAGGCTGTTGTCTAGGACGGTGATCTGTAAGTTTTTTCCCTTTAAATAAATAACCTTTTATTAATCATAATTCCAAATTGGTACGGGATTGTTTTGTTTTATGACTTACTCCTTTAGTCTGCTCTAGCTTTTTGGAAATGGAAGCTCTCATCTTCCTTTTGGGTATATGCAAATATTGTTTTTCTTTAAAAAAATCCTAAATTAAACTTTGCCTACTAATGCCATGTGATAACTGGAAATAGGAACTGTGCACTCACCTCTGTCTGAACCCTTCTCTCTCAGTAAGCTCTGTTTGGAGTCTGTTTGTGTTTTCGAATCAGTCCCTTTCTTTTGCTGAGCACCTTATTGTATTTGGACATACAACAACTTGACCGTGTTCCTATTGATGAACACCTGAGTAGTTTCTGAGTTTGGGGTATTATGTATAGGGCAAATAAGAGTTATTTTAATAAAGTGATCCCAATAAGCTTTCTGCTGAACATACAGTTTAGTGATAACAATGCTTCAAAATAAACACTTTATTTCTGGCCCGCTGTCCTAGTTTTGTTCTCTTGCTGTGATAAAACTCTCTGACCAAAAGCAACTTAGGGGAGGACAGGGTTAATTGTTTTACTTTTACGGGTCACGGTCCATCATTGGTGAAAGTTAGGACAGGAACTCAAGCTGGAGTTTGAAGCAGAAACCCTGAAGAATGCTGTTTGCTGGCTGGTTCAGATTCATACTTAACCAGCTTTCTTACACAGCCCAGGAGCACAGGCCCAGGGAATGATGCCACCCACAGTGGGCTGGGCTCTCTGCCAATAATTAACAAGTCAACCCCCCACAGGCATACCCTCAGGCCAATCTGATCTAGGCAATCTCTCAATTAAGACTCCTTTCTTAGGTGACTCTAGGCTGTATCAAGTTGACAATTAAAACTTGTGGGGTTGGAATTGGCTCCTTGCTTAAAAGCACTTATTGCTCTTGCAGAGGACTTGGATTTAGTTCTCAGCCCACACTTGATGTAGGAGGGTCATCTGTCTATGTGTTACTTTCATTGGTTAATAAAGAAACTGCCTTGGCCC
>LOEQ01002584.1:277885-303036 GCA_001685075.1 Bramus lutescens
AGCCCCAGTGATCCTATTCCTCCTGCAAAATCACCCAGGGAGCAAACCAGAACCAAGCATTAAGAACAGGCTATGCTGACTCTGGTCCTCTCCTAGTTCTTTAACTACAAATAAGTGCTCTGGAAATCGGTCCACAGACAGGGAGACAAGCTTGAAAGCTGGGAGGAAAAGATGTGCTGGCAGGAGACCTCAGGAGCTGAGAACTAGTAACCTGCTTGGTACCCTCCTGCTGTTCCTTCTCTCCTGTTTACCCTGGTCTGGCTCTGGAGGGATTTGCCATGGGAATCACAAAAAGGCATGGACAAAGTCATCCTCAAAGACATCCTGTTCTCTATGGCTGAAGTCCATGGAGGGAGGGAAAGCATGAATAGACCCAGCCAGAGGCTCCAGCCCCTGTTCTTACATCCCAGGGTCCTTGCAGACAGTCTGGTCAGCAGTAGCAGTATCACCACCACATCTGGTCTACGGTTNATGCTTTTGAGGACAAAATGGTTAAGACAAGCACAAAAACAAACAAACAAACAAGCAGCAGGGAGGTCCTGAGTCTTCCTGACTGTGCTCTGGCTTTAGAAAGCTAGGCCCAGCAACCACTTTCTACCCCAACATGATTCCCAGTAGCAGCATTTGGAAACATGAACCTCACTAAGGAAGCAATAGAAAGTGGCACTCTAAGAAAAATTATAATGAAATAAAAAAGAACTCCTGGGGAAAAGAATCAAGAAACCTACAGAAAGGCTGGGATAAAATAGAGCAGTAAGACACAGAACAAACCCTAATCTATAAGGAAAATAAGGAAATGTTAGACTTAGCCCTAATGGGTCAATAATTATCATAAAGGCAAACAGTCTAAATACACCCATTAAAATGTGGATTGGCAGAGTGGATTTTAAAAGATGACCCAACTATATGCTGCTTCCACGAAGCTCATTTCAAATTTGTGGACTTAAGTAACTGACAGCAAAAGAATGGAAAAGGATACACCATAAAACATTTTTTTAATGTATACTTGTTTTATTCATAATTTGTCATGTTTGGGGATTACCAAAGTAATTCTAATGATGGTTGAATATAACAAAAGAAAATCTTTTACCTCATCTTAAAACATCCTCTGATCCATCTCAATCAGTACAATAGTCAATGTTAAAAGAACATAAAACAAACATGTACACCATCACGGTTTTCATAAGCATCTGTTTCATCGTTGGCGGGTAGCACATTTACCAGTTCAATACATTTAAATAATGTATGGTGACTGCATGACAGCAGCGCTGATAACCAGATAACCAGCCAACAGGAAGCTGTCTAAATATTTAAAATACAGCTCTTGTTTAATCACCCTTTGATTTGATCACCTTCTGGGGGGAAGGGGGGACCCTGCTGGTCACATGGAGCTATATTAAGGCCAAATCTTCTGATATCCCTTCCCAGAGGTTTCCTTCAACTGGATTAAGCCTCCAGTTTCAAGGCAAGCCCGAGTTTGTGACCTCCAGCATGAAAGCTCTTCCCATCTACCAGAGTAGACAGTGTAAGCTTCATACCAGGCCTCAGAGTCTGAGTCTAACCCACTCCAATTAAACTAGAGTTGTCCACCTTTGCAGAAATGGAAAGTAGGAGCCAATGGCAGTGCCCAAACGAGTGCAGTTGGTACCTGATGTCCAAGCAAGGTTTACTGAAGGGTCAGAATCTTCACATACTTTCTTATAAATTGATCCTCCAAATTCTGTACCTTTATTGACATTAGTATGTAGCTGGAAGTCCCCAGTCCTGCAGCCTGCTGCAAAGTTACTCCTTCTCAGCTTTGACTAGGCACTGTCAAAGGTCATCCGGTACCCAGCAAGCCAGCCCTTATAACCAAAGACAGCTGAGCCACAGAAAATCAAAGGTCCAGCAAAATCAAAGTTAACATCACAGCCAAGGTTTATATGCTCCCTCTTGTAAGCAGACTTGATTTTACCACTTTTCTTCCCTGTGTTTGGTGAAAAGGTAGCATCAAATGTCAATGATAGCTGTAGAATTGTATTTTTTTTCTTTCAGTTTACTTTTTGCTTCATACCTGTGAGCCTGTCATGTTTGGGTCACAAGATAGTTATCGCTTATTGATGGATTATTTATTATTTAATAACATCCCTCTCTGCCCACAGTAACTTTCTTTGATGTTTTGATTTAGTATAGCCAATCATGCTTCCTTTCTATTAACAATTTTTTAAACTATTCATTTTTATTTTAGGAACATTGATGTTTTGCCAACATGTATGTCTATTAGAGGGTGTCAGATCCCCTGGAACTGGAGTTACAGACAGCTGTAAAACGAAATGAAGGCTGAGTTAAGCATGTACAGATCTCTTAAAAGATCAAATGGAACAATACAAATAAAATACTTTTTGTTGATAATAATAACAACAAAATTAATGAAAACAGTAATGGCCATGACTTATTGAATATTCTCTGCTGCGCTCACTGAGGAGGCTTTTATTTAACCCATGCAAGCACAAGTTGCACTGGTTTCCTGTCATCCTCCTTAGCTGTGGTTTTCTTTTCTATGGTTTCAGTCACCATGGTCAATTGTAGCCCAAAAATCTTAGGTGTAAAATTCCAGAAGTAAAATTTAAATTATGCACAGTTCTAAGCAGCATTATGACTTCTCTGCCCTGCGTCTTCCTCCTGAGGTGTGAATTATCTTTTGTTCACATATCCACACTGTATATGCTGCATACCCATGAGTAATTTAGTAGCTTCTACATTGCCTGTCATAGTATTACAACACTTGTATTCAAGAGGCATATATTTTATGCAATAATAGCCCCCAAAGAACAATAATAGTGAAGATGGTAGTTTATTTACACTATATTGCTATAAATGTTTTCTTTTGTTATTGATTGTTGTTATGGTCTTACTGTGCCTAATTTATAAATTAAACTTTATCATACTTGTTGTGTATTGGGGAAAAAAGCATGTGGCATAATCAGTACTGCTCATGGTTTTAAACATCCACTGGAGGTCTTAGAATGTATCTCTTATGGATAAAGGGGGCATTACCGTATGTAGATTGGATATAAAGGCCAAAGAAGTAATGTGTCTAAAAACACAGTTTACAGAGCAACAGAGTCCCAGCCTAGAACTCCCATGGTCGCACTGTGTTCTCATGACCTCCGGAGACAGTGAGAGAAGACTCCCTTGGCTTAGGCATCCCTTCCACAGATGGGTACAGACTTATATGATTAGGAGCAACCTTAGCAGGTGGATGGAGGGAGACTTCTTGACCTCCTAGTCACGGCCTCCACACCAGCAAGCTCCCTAAGAAAGCTGGTTCCCTTTGGCAGGGCTGCAGTTGGGATGCGCATAAGAACAGGAACAGCTGTTTCCTGGAAGGAGCAGTTGGAGAGAATGAAGAAAAACGCCTTGTGTCCAGGTCTAACAATAGCCCCGTTATTTCTGACAGGGATGGAAGCCATTCTTTCAGGTGCAGAAAAGGAAAACGTGGCTGTGCGTCACTGCCTTAAAATAGGTGGGGGCAGGCAGGCAGCTTGCAGGTGACGCATGAGGAGTTTCTCAGTTGGTATTTCCTATATTTCCTGTTTTGGATGTAGGTTTCTGTCTTTCTTTCCAGAAATGGTGTGTGTGTGTGTGTGTGTGTATGTGTGTTCATAAAGTTTGTGTACCAGGTTTTCCCTCATCCCCGTCTGTGTTCTTTCCATCAGTAGTTTACCAGCTGTTCAGCACTGTGGCAGGAACCCAGAGAAACTCAGGCAGCTCTGTTGTTTTCTCCTTAGCTCTTCCCTGCAGGCTCATAAAGCTTTGACACACCTGCAGTGCAGTACAGCAGAAGAAGGGACGTGCTGTCCTGCATTGGAGTTGTCCATGGAAAGGGACAGCTCAGGTCCTAAGCAGTCTGCAGTTTTATTTGCTGTTCAGTACAGCTTTCTTTAAGTCAGTACCCTGGATCTGAGATTGACATCTTGCAAAATTCCTTTACTTAAAAAATTTTTGTGATGGGCCAGCAAGGTGGTCCAGTGTGTTAAAAGGCTTGCGATGAGGGCCTGATGACTTGAGTTTGATCCCTGGATCTCACGGAGTAAGGAGGGAAGGGTTCCTTGGAGAGAAGGGCAGCCATGGTGTTCAAGCACCCATTCACACACACTCTTTAACTGAGTAATAAGTACAATAAAATAAATGTGAATTTAAATGAGAAAGACTTTGTGGGGCTGGAGGGATGACTCAGCAGTTACTGGCACTTTCTACTCATGCAGAAGCCCAGAAGTTGGCTCCCAGCACCCACATCAGGAGGCTCACAACTGCCTGTAGCTCCAGCTCCCTGGCACTCCCCTCTAGCTTCTTTGGGTACCTACACACATATGGCTAGTGTACGCATGCATGTGTGTGCACACACACACACCCATCCTTAAACATAAATCTTTTAAGAACGGCTTGACAAAAGGGTTTCTAGTTTAGACAAGCTAATGTAGGTCTGCCTTCTTTCCTCCCAGCCAAGGGCAAGAATAGACTCTAAAAGATATGCAAGAGACATCAGCAGAAGAACTCTGAAAAGAGGGGGGAAGATTAGTTAGGGATCCTAGGATCAGAGGTAAAGCATGGCAGCCGTGTGCCTTACCACTGCAATGAAGGTGACCTAGGCCTGGCACTTCTCAAAGCCAACCAACAAGGTTTCAGTCCTTCTCTTCAGAGAGCTCCCAGCATCTCCTTCTTTTTCACTGACAGACACACAGGGGACCAAACCTTAAAAAGCAGCCTTATTTGAGCATCACTTGTAGTTGGCATTTCCTTTGGGTCACCACCCAACTCCCAAATAAAGACACAGAAACTTATTATTATTTATGACTGCTTGGCCTTAACTTAGGCGTGGCCCACTAGCTCTTAATTTAACTTAATTTAACCTGTCTATTCATTTACGTTTTGCCTCAGATTTTTTGTTTGTTTTTGTTTTTTATTTTTAACCTTTCTTTCATTCTGTATGTCTTACTTTTCTGCTTCCTCCATGACTGTCTGTCTTTCTGGCCCCTGGTGTCTCTTTCTTTCCTGAGTCTAAATTCCTCCTCCTACTTACTCTCCCTGCCTGGAAGTCCCACCTATACTTCCTCCCTTATTATTGGCCATTCAGCTTTTTATCAGACCAATCAGGTGCCTTAGCCAGGCAAGGTAAAACAGCAGCACATCTTTACATAGTCAAACAAACGCAATACATCTTTACATAGTCAAACAAATGCAACACATCTTTGCATAGTTAAACAAATGCAACACATCTTTATATAGTTAAACAAATGAAACATAGTTTCATAGTTAAACATATTCCACAACAATCACTCTTGGTCTGCACAGTTCTGATGTGCCCTTTCCATCTGGAGACATCAGGAGGGTCAGACTAAGAAAATCCCCAAACTCCAGGCAGCATCAGGGAGGATATGGGGAAAGCCCAGTCATTTGTGATTGTGTGTAGAAAGTTATGAGCTGGGCTCAGAGGCTAATAATGAATGAGGCCAAGTCCTTTACATTAGACCTCAATGGAGTGAAAACCTAATTAAATAAAAGTCTTTTAACATAAATAGCTGTTGCAGGGTCCCAGGGGTGTCTCTTGGGGGAGAGGGAAAAGTAGGCATGAAACAAACAATGCAGGCATAGGGAACAGGTTGAAACAACAAGCCCAGTTTATTTCAGGAATGGGTAAGCCTTATATATTCCGCACCTTGCCCCAGGAGGGGAGGGGTCCACTGAGCTGGCATCTGGTGAGGTGATGTGGTCCCTATCCATAGGTCCCCGTCATCTCTCATCAGACTCGGCTGCTATTGTCAAGGCAGTCTGGCAGACCCAGGCTGGCTCTTAGTAAATAGGTCCTGCCCAGGCTCTTACTATCAGTCTGGGATGGCTGGCTCTCAGGCCCATTAAGGCGTAGCCATCGCACAAATGGCAGGGTGTCCTAATACAATGGAAGAACACACAGTGTACCAGGAACCAGGAAACTTTTTAAAGATTTATTTTTTTATTTTTAGTTGTATATCTGTTGTGTGTATGTGGGTGGGTCTGTCTGCATGAGTACAGGTGCCTGCAGGGGTCAGAGGTGTTGGATCCCTTGCAGCTAGAGTTACAGAGAGTGATGGAGATTGGACTCTGGGAGACTAGTATGGTGCTGAGCCATCTCTCCAGCCCAGAGCCAGGGAAACAAAGGAGAGACGATGATTTGCTGACACACAAGTGAAGCCGAGTTCAGTGGCGAAGCTAGCTGAGAAAGACTTCACAGCAGCCGTCACAGAAACACGTCAGAATGCAAGCACAGGTCCTCCTGAAGTGAAGGAGCAAATAAAAAAAAAAAAAGACAGAGGAGTTATGAAAAGAACCAAATGCAAATTACGTGACTGAAAGACAGAGTGACAGAGGTTCAAAACCCCCTTCCTAGGACTCTGCTTACTAGTAGAATGGATAAGACAGGAGCTAGAATCAGAAACTGGTGAAAGAAAATACAGATCATTCAATCTGAACAGCAGAAAGAAATAAGGCAGAGGAGACCTCACATGATGACTTTGATTCTCAAATTGCTGCATTAACTCCTCTGCAGGGTGTCAATAATCAGCTTAAGGAGAGGACAAACAGATTTACATGTCTGACAAATAATTGCAACACTTAAAAAATCAAATATTCTTAATAGCATCAAAGGCGCAGAGAAATAAACCTAATTTAATTGAAAACTGCAGACTACAGAATTATTATTGAGAGAAATTAAAACAGCCAAATAAATATTCATGGGTTAAGAGACTTATTATATTGTTGAGCCTATGTTCAATTCCCTTCAAACTGATCTACAGTAGGGCCTGTACTTTACAGCAGGTTTTAGCTTATCTGTAGAATAAATTGGGTCTTTATCTGAAAGCTTTAGGTATCATAAAATACAGGATAGATGATAGTCTTCACAAACTATGGTGTTGTATTTCTAAAAATGAATCCTGAAGTATTTTTATTTTTATTTATTTATTTATTTTTGAGAGAGAGAGAGAGAGAGAGAGAGAGAGAGAGAGAATCTCTGGTTCAAACTTGTAATCTACCTCAGACTTCTGAGTGCCTGGATTGTGGGCATGCATTACCCATACTTAGTCTTGATCGTACTTCACACCACGCCCACAGCTGACTAAAGGATAATCTCAGTACTAAAGGCAAACTAATTAAGCTCATGAAAGATAGCATAAGATAGTCATTGCATGACCTTGGGATAAAAGTTTCTCAAATGTGATATGAAAGTTCTATAGAGAAGGAGACAGTCAAGACATGATTAAAACTGAGTGTCCATCCTCAGAGATTGCTGCTAATTGGGTAAAAAGGCAAGCCGCACCTATACAGGGGGCGAGGGTTCTCTATTATACTTCTAACTAAAGGTTTTTATGCGGCATGCATGCAAAATGTCTGCATCATGAGTCGTTCATCAGAGCAAAAGGCCAGGAAGTTAGCTCAGTGTGTGAAGTGCATGTTGCTCAAGCGTGAGCTACTGAGTTAAATTCATAGAGAAACTGAGGAAAAGCATGGTGGTGGATGCGTGCCATCCCAGAGTTTGGGGAGCAGAGAGAGAAGTTCCAGGCCGCTGAGGGAGGTTTTCTGGAAAAACAAGGCGGTCATCACATGAAAAACAACACTCAAGGCGGACCTGTAGCCTCCACATGTGCATGGACATACTACACACACACACACACACACACACACACACACACACAGGCAAAAGACTTGAAGGAGTTCTTCACAAAAAAGGTTTGCAATTAGCTTAAAAGAAAGGGCAGCAAAATGCAAAACAGAATGACAGGTTGCTACTACTACTACAAAGCCACCAGAGTTGCCCCAAAATGTACAGAGAAGCAAGCCTAACAACACGCTAGAAATGACGGTGTAACTGCAGCTGCCATGGGCCAGAGGAAACAGATATTGGTACAACTGCTGCGGAAAACCACGTGACAAAATCTGCGACAGCTGACCACATACTTGTAGCCTAGGAACCAGAATTCTACTCCAAGGGACATACCCAACAGGAAGGCACATGGGCACTCAAAAACACACATAAAACATATGATCATGAAACTATATTAACCAAAGACTGGACATAACCTGGATATCAGTTAACAGTGATATGGGTGTGTTTGTGAAGGTGTACTTAGCATTGAAATTAAACAAATGAGGCTGACGCATGATTCTCATAAACACCATCTTCAAGCTTAACCAAGAAGGTGCCTTGAACTGACCCATTGATGCAAAGTCCAAGAACAGACAAAGCTATCTAATAAAGTCAGAAGTCAAGACAGTAGTCATCTGGCGGTCACAGAGCGGCTCTCGGGGCTTTGCTTCATCCTGCCTCCTGATGCTGTGGCTGCAGGTTTGTCAACTCAGCAAGGGGTCTGCTTCTCATTCCCTTGCTTTTCTGTATGTACAGGTGACTTCAGGAAAGAGTTTACTGAAAAGAACCCAGCCGGGTCTGAAAAGTTAAAAACAGTTGTCTTGCCTTACAAAGAGGGGCTGTGTTTTGTTTGTATGTGAAGCTGAGCACTAAGCTTGGGGGTCTTGTCTTGCTAAACAAAGTGTTCGACCACTGAGCTGCATGACCAGCCCTATGTTTATTCTTTAAATGTTGAGAGGTCTAAGTTATTCAAGCTGGCCTTGAACTCTCTCTACAGTGCAGGCAGGACTTGGTCGGGTGATTCTCCTAACAGGTGCTGGGATTTCAGTCCTGTGCCCAGTACAAATAGTATTTTATGCAGGGTTTTAAAACCTTCAAAGGCAAACATTCATTTACTCTGAGCAGATAAGGAAAAGGATTGACAGAGAAGTAAGTGGGTTCACAAATGGCTTATGTAGACAGCCTGGCGAGTGCCTTGCCAGCATCCTTCAGAAGAAGCCGCTGTTGACTTTTCTTCTCGCAACGTCCTGCTTCCTTGACAGCCAGACCACCTCATGGAACTCGGGAAGCAATGGTGGCAACGCTGGGCTTTTCAGAATAGCTGGCTGTTTTTATTCTTTACTCTCTGGGGGCCTGCCACCCAGCTCCCAAATAAATACACACACAGGCTTATTCTTTTTTATGAATGCCTGGCCTTCACTTGACTTGTTTCTAGCTAGCTTTTCTTAAATTATCCTGTCTACCTTTTGCCTCTGGACTTTTATCTTCCTCTATTCTATATACCTTTCTTTACTTCTTATTCAGTGTCTGACTCGGTGGCTGGCTCCTTCTTTTCTCCCTCCTTGACCTCTTCCCAGATTTCTCCTATTTATTCTCTCTACCTGCCAGCCCCACCTATCCTTTCTCCTGCCTCACTATTGGTCATTCAGCTCTTTATTAGGTCAATCAGGTGTTTTAGGCAGGCAAAGTAACACAGCTTCACAGTGTTAAACAAATGCAACATAAAAGAATGCAACACATCTTTGCATCATTAAACAAATATTCCACAACATAAACAAATGTAACATCTTAAAAATAATATTCCACAACAGCTGGCTGCTTCCTCCATCCCTAACAGCAAGCAACCTTTGGAAGACAGCATGTTGTCCGCCTTCACCATCACCTTCCCCTTCCATCCCTGCCCTGGCTGCTGATTGCTTTCAACTAGTTCAAGGACAAAGGTGCTTCAACCACAAGTCCTAAGAATGGAAAATCATCTACTTATTTATTCTTTCACTTGGACTGCTTAGATAGGCCAAGCAGGGCCAGACTGGAGCAGAGGGCTCATTTGGGAGCTCTGGACCAGCCAAAGCATAGATAGGACTCGGGACAAAGCCCTTGTCTGCTGAACTAAGACCTTTTAAAGGGGAGAATCCTTACCAGGCAGTTACTTTCTCTGCCACTAATTTTGTTTGTTTTCTGGTTGAAGACAAAGACTTGCCTACAGAAATACGGTGTCTTCTCTGTTGGCCAAGAAATGGGTCATCGTCTAGCCATGAGATCACCTTGCCTTCCTGGAGATCGTAAACCTCTTTATTTTTCCTTTCCCGTATTTTCTCTTGACTTCTCCATTTTTTTTCATTCCTTATGTCTTCAGCCCCTTGCCTTTCTGCTCATTCCTCTCTTCATTCTTCATCCAGTCATGTTTATTTAATTTTGAATGTTCTCTTCTGGCCAAGTATTGTCTTGGGCCACACCAAATGGAAATAAATGTGATTAACTCCGTTCTAGGCTGGGAGGGACTGAAACAAAGATTGATGCCAGACGTCACTGTGGTGACAAACTGTTAGGCCGAAGGACCCAGGGAGACACAGCTCAGGTTGACAAGGAGTGTGCTGTTAACCTCTTGCCGCATGTGTCTCCCTGGGTCCTTCAGCAGACGTGTGCTCTTACAACAATTCCGAGTGGCTCTTCTTAGGAGGTGGTACCTGGACCAGTGGGACTTCTCAGGGGATGGGACCTGGGACAGTAGGATTTCTTAAGGGAGATACCTAGAGCAATAGGCCTTCTTAATAGATGGGACCTAGATCAGTGGGGTTCCTCAAGGCATGGTACCTCAACCAAGAATGACAGCTTCACCTGGTAACTTCTATTTATTATTATTATTATTTCTGTTGTTTTTTTGAGATTATAGTAAAATTACATCATTCTTCCTTCAAACCCAGCTATATACCCTTCCTTGATCTTTCAAATTCATGGCTTCTTTTTTCACTAATTGCTGTGATAATCTATATGTACATACACACACATATACATACATACATATATATATATATTATACATAAATACAACCTGCTCAGTCCATATAGTGTTACTTGTCTGTGTGTTCTCAGGGCTGCCCATTTGGTATCGGATAACTAATGGCATGCTTTTCCCTGGAGAAGACCGTTTCCCCTGTTCTCAGCATTCCTTACTTGTTTTTAGTTCTTTGTATGGGGTTGACCTGTGGGCCAAGATCCAAAACTTCACTAGACCTAGGTAGTTGGCTAGGTTTCGAGTGCCAGACGAGGTACTTTTTGGGGTAATTCTTGGAAATGGGACCTTTCCAAATTTGTCAAATCACATAGTCTGGGAGTAGGACCCAGGGCTATTTTAACAAACTCTGCATGCTTTTGATGTGTGTAGAAATGTCTTTCCACAGCTTCTAGCACCTCGATATTTTTCTTACTGCCGTAAATGGCATTGACTGATGGCATGAAGATGGATACTTGGGCTCTCAGATGCCTGAGAATAACTGAAAAGGTGGGCCATACCCAAGAGGGAGGAGAAGGATAATGAATCCAGTCAGGACACATGGCAATGTTCCCTCAAGGTCACACCTTAATTAAAAAGTAGCCAGGTACACAGGACACAGAAGACAGAGGGGACAAAGAAATGGAAAGAAAAGTCCAACTTTGCCAACTAAGCTGTCTCCTCCTTAATCTAAGAAAATCATTTTTATAAGAAATGCAACTTCCAAGTATACAAAAAAGCATAATAGCAAATATACTCCATAGGGACAAGACTTAGCAACAAATGGTATTTTGCTACGGTGGTATCAGATCTTTGAGGTGTAGCTCAGTTTTCTGCCTCATTCATTCGTTCCTGTGTCTTTATCTCCTTCAGTCCAGCATGAAGTTGACATGGAATTTCCAAACAGGAAGGGCTAGGCCATCCAGAGCAGAGGTAAGTGAGTGCTGGCTGAGCAAAAGGCTGGAGCAAGAGAGGACTCTCCTCTCTCAAAGAGCTGGAAAAAACACAGGGCACACCAAAGGGGCAAAGGTAGAAGGGCAGAAACGCTCCCAAAGATGGAGTAAAAGGGAGTCTCATCCCAAATTCTGCTCTTGGTTTGGGGTGGAAATATCCCTATAAGAACAAAGATGCTGAGGAGGGACCACGAACCAATTCTTATCCCATCCCCTGTGCTTCGAGTTGAGGTGGGGGACAGGTAAGCAAGACTCATTTGGGATGGAACATCTCTTCCTGCTTTTTGTATGGGGCAAAGAGATCTCTGACACCCACGCTTGCTCAGGGAGTTGTTTCTGATGTCAGCCTATGTGGTGACCAGACACTGAGCTTCTCCCTCCACATGGCTCACAGCTGGCCTGTTGGCAGGGTGAGGCTGGGGCTCAAGGATGTTAACAAAGGCTGTGTTCATCACATGAGCAGATTTGGTGCCAAGACTGGAAAGAAAGAATTTTCATTCAACTCCCGCTTTTCTCAAACAAGCCAGCAAGAAGGAAGAGGTGTTTGGAGGCCTCCCACATTTGCTATCTGCCCCTTTTTGTATTTACTTTAGGTGGTGGTGCCACGGGGTCAGGTTAGAAACATTGTGGTTTATGTGATATCCTTTTCGTCTGTGTTAGTGTCTCCGCTACTGTATTTAAATTCACTCCAAAATGACCTCCACATCTCTGCATTTCTTGGAATTAACATATGAGTAAGAAAAAGTAGGATGATTTTTTTTTTTACTGTCCAGACTAAGCAAATATTTAAGATATGGCTTCAGAGATGGGCTTGTGGGTGAGAGTTCTTACTCTTCAACCATGAGGACCTGAGTCCAAACCCCAGCACATAGGTGACAAGCCATGCATGGCTGCACATGTGCCTGGAACCCCAGTGCTATGTGGAGGTGGTGCAGACCGGAGGACATCCATGGCTTGCCTGCTACCGGCTTAGCTCCAAGGGCAGAGCGAGACCCTAACACAAAGGTAGAAAGTGGTAGAGTGTGGTGCCTGGCGTCCTCCTCTGCACTCATGCAAATAGCCCATGCGGTTGTATACCCGAGTGTGTAAGTGTGTGTGTGTGTCTCTCTCTCTCTCTCTCTCTCTCTCTCTCTCTCTCAGAGAGAGAGAAAGAGACACACTTTCCCTCTCACACAGACAAAGGGGGACGAGGGAGAGAGATTTAGTCATGGCTATGGGAAGCCTTGTTGAATAGAGCTTACAGGAAACAGCCTTTCTCTTTCTAAAGCAGAAAGTGCCCTTTGATCTGTAAAGACATTCCAAAAGACTGAGATGCCACCTCCAAAGAAGTGTTTCCTTCCTGACCTCAGGTATATGAGGAGGAGAAAGCAACAAAGCCACCCCTCTTCCCTTGGCTCCAGGGCCTGGTAAGGGTTACTTTTGCTGGAAAAGTCACTTCTGCCTACTGGGCTGAACATTACTCGGGCATAGGACATGATGTGGCTGTCCTCCTTCATCACCTCCACTCAGGAAAATAAAATCCTGTCTTCCTTGATTCTCTCTTTAGGCGGCCCTGGAGATGGGAGGTGGAAGATGGAAACTTGATCAGTGAGGCCTGTTCTGTCAGACCAAAAAGATACTGTTTCATAGGGTGCAGGAGACCAACAAATTGCTGTGGGTGGCTTAGCGCAATGCCTGCTCTATGCGCGCTATGGTACGGTTCGCGAGTCAGGCAAGAGCCTGGAGATATGAACACACTCTCTCTCTCTCTCTCTCTCTCTCTCTCTCAGAGAGAGAGAGAGAGAGACCACTCCCCTGTCATCGTGCTTAGAGCAGCTGCAAAACAAGTTGTTTACTCTGGAAGGCAGGGCTCACAGGAAATTCAGGGTCTAGGGGGTCCACAGTCCCCAACAGTATGAAAGGTGGAAAGCTGAGAATGCAGCCTCCCACAAAGCCCTATTGAGGGGACTCCTCAATAGGTTTGAACCCTAGGAGAGACTAGAGAAAGACCAGCGTGTCAAGATCTGAGGGCCTAGGGGAACTGGGCAGCCTTCCCAGGCAGTTGTGTGCACTGGACTCTCAGCAAGCATTATGTGGACATGCCACCAAGAATATGGGAAGAGATGGGAGCAGGGAGAGAGCAGAAAAGAGTCCAGGGCAGTGGTTCTCAACCTTCCTAATGCTGTGACTCCCAACCACAAAACTGTTTTCATTACCACTTCATAGCTGTAATTCATAATATAAATATCTGATAGGCAGGAGATCTGATATGCAACCACTATTAAAGAGTCATTTGGCCCAAGGGGTCACAACCCACAGATTGAGAACCGCTGGTCTAGAAGACTCTGCAATCGGGTACCCTGAAGCATTCCAGCAATGAAAGGGAAAGAAAGAATAGTATTTGTCTCTCATTGTCTAATATGAGAAATAGCACCATTTCTTTAGGGAAATCTTTTTCCTGGCAATAAATTCCCAGGGAAAAAAATCATGTGACAGAAGCAGCCCCAGAGGAGTATCTGTGGGTCAGAAGGGGGCCACCTAGTCTGGAAGGTTCAGGAAATTCTAGCAGGGCATTGGGAGGAGGCCAGGCAGCTGTGCTGGTGCAAGGGGCCTCCAGAGAGGAAGGACCTGGGTTATGAGTCAGAAGATGTTGCTCAGAATGAGGGAGGGAGTGGGGAGGCTACCAGGGGAGGCCAGAGACAGGGACAAAGGACTGACAACGTCGCTTTACTCTGTGTAACTTCCTTCTTTAGGGAAATGGCCTGAGCCAGCTTTCAGGGGAGCTGTGGCTGGTCAGGACAGATGGTTTCAAAGACTGGGGTAACAGACCTGGGCAGATTAGGAGGAGAAACAGTGGGTGATTCTGATTTGTGCGCCTCACTTGTCTCTGCAATAGAACCAACACACGTGTAATAAAACTGTACAAGTCTGTGGGAAGTGGAAGAAAGAGACATCAGATCAAAGGGTTTAACGAGTGGCTGATGGGTCTGTTACCCAGGGTCAGACCCTTGAACCCCCCAGGTGCATGAGGCTCCCACCCAGCTGGGAGACCTAAGGTTGGTCTGTTTCCCAGCTTCCCCAGCTCTTGGTATAACACAGCCTGACTGCTAAGAGAAATGGACTCTGAGGGTGCTGGCATCCCTGAGTTGGGTCCAGTTTCCTGGATGGGTGTGGGATGGGGGGAGGTGGGCACTAGATACACATAAGGGGGAGAGAGAGAAAGAGACAGAGACAGAGAGACAGAGAGCTATCTACGCAGAGGTTCAACTGCTGCGCAGTCTGAAGGAAATCCTGTTCCACCCAAGCCCGGCTCTCCAGAGCAGCCCATCAGGCCCCTCTGCCCATGGAGGCCCCCGGATGATGAGCCCTGTTGTCCCCAGAGCCTCTACCAAACCTGTGATCTTTCCCTTCCGCCTCAACCAACAATCTAGACTTCTGGGTACTCAGGAGGACCCTACACCTCTCAGTGGAAATCAGTAGCCCATTCCCCACAAATCAAAGTGGAAATCGGTAGCCCATTCCCCACAAATCAAAGTGGAAATCAGTAGCCCATTCCCACAAATCAAAGTGGAAATCAGTAGCCCATTCCCCACAAATCAAAGTGGAAATCAGTAGCCCATTCCCCACAAATCAAAGTGGAAATCAGTAGCCCATTCCCACAAAATCGAAGATGATTCAGGAAACAAACAGATGCCTGGCTTGACTCCTTGAAGGTTTTAAAAAGACATTGACTCTTTGCATAAAGCCGGGAACTTCATCGCTGCTGTGAACACGTCAAATACTAGATGCTGTCCTTCCATTCTGAGGGTATTGTGAGTACCGCTCCCCAAACTCAGGCCTTCCCTGCTCTCTGGGACCCCTCCCCGTCATACAGAATTTATGGCAGATAGGTTAGCATAAGTAAGAAATTCATTTCTCTTTGTGTTTGAAGTTTTATAGAAAATTTCATTAGAAATCAACCTTGGTAACAATAACCAAACATTTAAGCACTTGGAAGGCTGAGACACGAAGATCTTGAGTTTGAAGGTAGTCTGGGCTACATAATTAAGTCTATGTTCCAGACCAGCCTGGGCTTCATGGCAAGCCTTATCTTAAAAATAAATAAGAACATGAAAATGTATTTTTGCTCAAAATAACTGTTTACTTAAACTTCCACATTTCTTGCCAGATAACGTGCCCCTGGTCTGGGGTTTGCCCTTAGTGTCTACAGCTGGCTCTGATCTTTGATGTCATGATGACTCAACTTATTCAAAATAAACTTCTTGTCAATGATTCAAAATTTATCTCTTTGGCATGGATCTTGTGACTTGCCTTTCCCTCTGCTCGGAGCACTGTCCCAATCCCTCTGACTCATGGGCAAACCACAATCTGAGAGTAAGGCAGACTGTGCCCACACCTGGGGTGGGCTGCGCGTCACCGCCAGGGCGACAGATGTCATTGTGCCTGAGCAGGAAGCCCAGCAGGATGGCTGTTCCTCTGTCCACAGGAAAGCGTGATGACGTGGTGGTTTTATGATCTGGTAGGGTGCACAGTGAGGTGTGAGTTGTCTTTCCCTCTAGTCAGATCATTTGACACCACAGTGATTATTTCTTAAGGGGAGGCATACCTCAGGGTAGGTCTGGGGATGAGGAAGGTGCTTGTGTGCTCTTGAGCCCCTGGCCAACATCTGTGTCCTTCTGCGGCCCCTGCTGACCGACCAAGACCCTACATAGCAGGTGCTGAGTAGCTGTAGCTTGAGGCTATTTCATTTATCCAGTTCCACCACAACCATGTAAAGAAAAAAAAAGGGAAGTCTTGGCCAAAACTCACTGATGGTTTGGTGCCTGTTCTCAGGACTTCACAGAAGCCTCCTCTGTTAACACTGCAGACACCAGCTGGAGAAAAGAGTTGAGAGGCAGGAAGCCATGGTCTTTGGTCTATCCCCAACAGAGCAGGAGCACAGGGGCTTTGTGTTGTGGTGCAGTGGGAATGGGGACCCCTCAGATATCAGTGTGTCCTCAGCACCACACCGAAGGGCAAAGGCCAATTAACACCATGTACACAAGGGGCTGCCAGGGCAAACATGATGTGTTCATAGAGCTGACACAATAGCATGGCTGCTTCCAGCCAGGAATCCACTGTCTGAAAATATTGGGGTGCTCTGCTGTGAAGGAACGGGAGAGAGAGCCAAGACCCACCTAGAGTGTTGATCAGGCATTGCTGTTTCCAAGCCTTGTTCTGGACCCTGACACTGTGGTGGTTTGAGTGAGAATGACCCCCACGTTTGAATATTTGAATGCCTGATCCCCAGTTAGTGTAGCCTTGTTGGAGGAGCTGTGCCCCTGGGGGTGGGGGTAGGCACTGAGGTTTCAAAAACCCATGCCAGCCCAGATTCTCTCTCTCTCTCTCTCTCTCTCTCTCTCCTTCCTGCCTGCAGATCAGGATATATCTTTCAGCTACCTCTCCAGCACCATGTCTGCCTGTGTGCCTCTATGCTCCTTGCCATGATGATAATGGACTTAACCCTTTGAAGCTGTAAGCAAGCCCCCAATTAAATGCTTTCTTCTGTAAGTTGCCTTGGTCATGGTGTCTCTTTCACGGCATCAGTACAGTGACTAAGACAGGTGTCCTCCATGCCACTAAGCTGGGCAGGTCAGGGCACATCTGTCAGATGGCTTGTCACTGGGATTTATTCTCTGGTAACTTTTGCAGATTCTGGATTTTTCATCTGTTCAGGATCTCCACCCTCTTTTCTGGTCTCTAACTAAGCCTTGCTCCCTGTCCTTTCTGGACCTTCCTCACCCACTTGCCATCCTGACTGCAGTTACTATACCAGGTATCCTCTTGGGGTATAGGTATTGGGGTGATTGCCCCTGATTATAGAATGAATGCAGCCATTGCTCATGTACTTGAAAAACTGAAGATAAAAACAAAATGTAAATACTCACTTTCAGGAGCATGGACATCTTGAAGCTAGGGCAAGAGCTTTGGCTACATTATCCTCTGGCAGATGTTTATATTATAATTCCCCACATGTACATGTAATTTGCCAGCAATAATATAAGATGAGCCGTCTTGTGAGTCTTGCATTTGGAAGGAACTTCTGGAACAGAACCTACTTTTTTTGAGTACCTAATAAAATCATAGATTTCCTCTATAAGATGTACATACCCGATACTTCTAAAATCTAGCATTTGTTTTCAGAAGCATCACAGATCCATTCATGAAAATTCAAACTTTGCTTTGGGATTTTTTTTCTTATCATCAGGGTCATAGGATCCCAGCATCTCTTGTCATGGAAATGTGGTCAACATTCCAGTTTTTAAGAGGGCCCTCTCACAGGGGACATCTGGGTCTCTGTTAAAGTCGATGAACAGTGCACACCTTTGCTGCTTATAACTTTATTTCCTGGTCTGAGACACAGCAGACTCGAGAGAGGAGCAGGTGTTACTGCAATCATATATAACAACAATGGTGAGCGTCTCTTCCGGGAAGCTGATAGCTGAGTGGACGTGCATCAAATGTAACAAAGCCATGAACACCATCAAAAGTGCACCCTGGATTTTGTTTACTCAAAGAGAAACTGAGGAGGTGCTGTGGAAATGAGAAGAGGCAGCACCTTCCATTGGCTTTCACGTTAATTTGTAGGTAAGTAGAGAATACATCTGGGCCTCATTACACCAAAAAGTTATATAGGTAGGAAACACTAACAAGATCAAGAGAGAGTTCAGGGCAAAAGGAAAAATCAATAGAAAGACATTCCTTGGTCACAGACGGGAAGAGTTCATACAGTTAAAAATGCCAGGACTACACAAAGTACCCCCCCAGGTAACTGTTGGGGACACTGGGGGAGGCAGTTTAAGGAGGTTCACCATATCTAGGCTCATCGTATTTAGGATTTCACCATTTTCAGAAGGAGACTCCAGCTAGGACAGATGAAGGGAAAGTGATAAAGGCCGCAGAACTGGAGGTGGGAAACTGGTGAGGCAAACCAGCGTCCAGTGCATGACTGTAGCAGCAACCTTCATGCCAGTCCCTGCAAGTCCTGGGGAAACACCAGACTCCTACTGAGCATGATCCAAGCCCATAAAGACGAGATAACGATGGCCTTCCCTGGGCACCTGTGCACGTCTGGAGGAGCAGGTGCTTTGGAGCCATGTCAGTCAGGTTGTTGTGTAGCAGTTTCCTCGGAATTGGAACCGTCCCTCCTGGAGAGAGGAAGAAGGCTTTAAAACTCAGGAGACTCAGGAAACTCAGGAGACATAGAAAACATCCCTCCATTGTGAACCACTGCTGGGGAAGGGGAGACTCATCGGTGGAACTGCCTACGAGTTGTGCAGGCATCTTGGGATGTACCTTTTATGAGTGTCCTCCCCCATGCTGGCTATGCTTTCCAGTGATGTAGCCTCTTTTGAGTGACCCATGATCTTATAAGTAACCTCAACAAATTTATTAGTTCTTGGAGCCCTTCTTGGGTGAAGTTTTGTCTTTGATCAATCAACAGTGTCCTATCTGGAGTGAATCGGCATGCATCCCTGTTGTGGAATATTCCTTTACCCTGTGTGAAGATATGCCATTGTGGTTGGTTTAATGAAAAGCTAAACTGTCAAGGACTAGGCAGGAGGTATAGGTGGGACTTCTGGAGAGAGAGAGCTCTAGGAAGAAGAAAGGGGGGTCATGAGCTGGATGCAGAGAGAACAAGACATGCAGGGAGAGAGGTAAAAGCCACGAGTCACGTGGCAGCACATAGATGAATAGAAATGGGTTAATTTAAGTTATAAGAGCCAATGGGACAATCCTAAGCTATAGGCTGAGCTTTCATAATTAATAAGTCTCTGTGCCATTTTTTTGTGAGCTGGTGACTCAAAGAAAAATCCGTCTACAGATCTCTGTCGCTCCAAGAGAAGTCAGGCAACACTGGTCTTCAACTTGGTAGTGTAGCCTGGCTTCTTTTTGTCTGTCACAGGATGTGGCAGCTCTGTTGTGTGATTTCTATTATCTTAGCACTGATGATCATAGACTCTTTCCACTGAGGCCCAGGAGGAGGCTGCTGCAGTTTGACATTCACGGGGACCATGCTGGCCTAGGCATATATATCCAAAGAACTTCTAGGCAGACAGATTATGAAATATGGTGATATTATCGCCTTTCTCATGCAACTGGGACATAAAATGACTCTCCTGGAAGAAGGATGACAAGCACATCCTATTCCTAGTCTCTGAAATCTGCACACTTTGGCTGGTTCTGGGTCACAGCTAGGGGAGGGAAAGAGGCCAGCAGGCAGACAAGGGCTGACTAGACCCTGGTGCATAGTGGGGCTACAAGAGGAGTCAGGTCAGACTCCAATCAGGAGAGGGAAGGAAAAAGTCTCTTCACCATAGAGAAGCTCCAGCTCTTAGAAGGTCCTCTTCGGAAGATAAGCAGCCACCTACTTTTGCCCTGAGGTTTCTCTTCCCTCTGGTAACTGAAATCATGCTGGGATGTAGTTCCATGGCAGAGCACTTGCCTAGCCTGTGTGAGGCTCCTGGTTCAATGCCCGGCACCATGAAAGTCAGAGTTAGACAAGATATTTTAAATCGTGCAGCCATGGAGATGGTTCCGGGTGATATTGTACAAGAGATCACCGCCTAACATAGGCAGCATTTATGAATGTTCTGCCCAGTTCTCTCTCCTGCCTTTTCAACTCAACACCTAATAAAAGATCTGGATTCCAACCAGATTGCTGTGCAGCTGCTGATGGGAGTACTGACACGCCCTGTGCATGGACTTGTGCTAAACACATCCCGGGATGGCCCCATTAGCTTTATGGCAACCTTAGGGAAACTATTCATCCCGGTGTAGCGGATGAGGAGACTGAAGCCCAGCGAGGAGAGGTGACTAGGCCAGCTGAAAGGCAGGATGTGGGTATCCTGAAGGGCCACACTCCACACGTGTATACAAGGAGGTGCTGCCTCCTTCTCCTTCCACATGGCTGTCTCTCTAAGAGGGGCTTTCCAAGAGAGAATAATTAATATTATTAGGTCTCAGCCATCATTTTCTCCTCCCCCTCTTCATGGCATCTTAGTCATTTCCCCTCAGTCTCAAAGCTCCCAGCATGAGCTGTTGGCATCAGATAAATGTTTGAGGCAGAGCAACCCTTGACAGAGGATTAGGATTAGTTACCTGGGTCTCAATTGTTAGATTGGTTTTGTTTGTTTGTTTGTTTGTTTGTTTTGTTTTTTTAAAAAGTGAACACAAAGTGTATCTATACTCTGTTTTTTATCCGGCAGTCTTTTGGTTGGGAAGGAAAAAAAGAAGAATACTGAGAGAGTTAAAAGGAAAGCCCAGGGCTGCCTTGACAACGCAGTCACAGGACCAAGGTATGCATGTGAGGAAGGGGGGTCATTTCCGATCTTGGCAATTATTGCAGACTGAGCGCTGTTTATCCTTAGCTTTCTGTGGCTAACATTGGGGGAAATTTTGATGGTCCTTGGGGACTTAGGGGGCGCTCAGAAACCTGGAAACCGTGGCTCATTTTTGCTGTACTCAATAAGCTCAGAATGCACAGAAAGAACCTACTGCCTTCCCAGTCAAGGACACACTCCCCGATTCCAGTACGAAATGCCTTTTCTGCATCTCCAGACCTTCATTCTGCACTTCGTAGCCAGCTGACAGCCAGGTTCGTTTTGGTGTGTGCTCAGTTCCGAACAAGCTCCATTTCAAAGTTCACGGAGCTGGAAGGCCACATTTCGGGATTAAAGTCCCTGGACGATTGCTCTCTGGGCACAGCTAAATAATAAGAAAGGTAAACATCCACTGGACAGCCTCAGAACTGGGCTGGCTGATCATGGCAGCTTAGCTTTGATGGTGGCGTTGAGGGGGCGTTGCAGACAGGACGTTGCCCATTAGCTTCCAGCGGCAGCCTCTGCTTTTCCTCCTCAGAGATTTCTCTAGTTGAGAATTCAGAGCAGGAACCTCTCATGTGTGTGGCTGAGGGGACCTAGACCCAGGACACAAGGAAGGTCCCCAGGCTTCCTGGGTGGTACTGAAATGGCTCGATTCTGCAGCCGGGGGATTGTTGTGGGGACTGGTGATAGCAGGGCCCTCTGTTTGGCAAAGGCAGAAAGAGAAGTTAGTAGGGTCCTGGATCACCTCACACTGACTCACAGGGAGAGTGCAAGGCTTTCTCTCACCCACCCCCCACCCCACAGCAGCTCCCACCTGCTGAAGGACAGGCATGCCAACCAAAGCTGTCCCAAAGGGTTCTGGATAGAGCTCCATCGGCTTTCGCTCTGACGACTATTGCAGTAGCATGTCACACTGTCCCTGGCTCCCCAGAGCATGACCAGAAACCCTTGCAGCCCTTGTTCTAAAGTGTTCCAGGGGCCCGAAGTGGAAACTCACCTTCCCCCTGGTCCAGAGCAGTTAGAATCATTCCTCATACGTTCCTTTTTGTTCTTCATCTGCTTTGAATGTCTCAGGATGTCCCCGGGGTAAAAGCACTGATGTAACTCTCTGATGAGAGGAGGCCTGACGCCTCCCTCATTTTGAAACACTGACATTGGCGGGGGAAAATTACTCAAGCTCTCTTGTTCCTTTCTGGGCCTAATTAAGTGGCTCTGCAGGTGACTCAACGCTTTTATTTTTCAGAATGACATCAGACTTATTTTCCATTTTAATAGCTTGGTTACTTCATCGATTTTTTTTTCTTTTTAAAAATCCAATTTCACTTTCTAGTGCTTCCCCAGCCCCCGCATCTGATTTTTCTTCCACCCCAGGAAATGCTAACTCTCACTGCGGCTACACTCCAAATGTTAACGCTGCCTCTGCATTTTCTTCAGTTCTGAGCCAGCCCCAAACCAAAATCTGGGAAAGGAGTTGGATGTGTGGTCTTTATTTGCTAAGGACCTAAATCATTTCACCTAGTGTTGGAGTGGTCAATATTTGCTATCTGGTGCTGTTTCAGCTGTGTTACAAATGGCCACCAGAGGAGAACTTTGTCCTGGAGGTGGTGTCTGGGTCCCTGCAAATGTCACGTGTTTGCACTCCTGGATGCTCCTTTTTGCGCTGTGGCTCCCTCCACCAATTCAAGGAGAGCGATTCAACGTCACAAGCTTGTTTTGAGCCACTTAACTATTTCTAAAGCAGAGAGCCCTGCTAACCTGGAAGTCAGCCTTTGTTGGCATTTCATAAATCCCGTAGTTTGGAGTAAATGTAAAAATTAGTCATCTTAAGGTGACATAGTTTGGACTCTGCTTTATAAAAGGAAAGCAGATGAGAGTGTTTGTATGATATGTTTTGCCAGTGTATGGGGGGTTGGATGGCGGGGGGCGGGCAAGCAAGCAGGCTTGGTGGGTTTCACTCAGTGGATTTCATTTTTGTTTTAGCTCTGGCTAAAAGGACTTTTCTCCCAGGCGGATGCCCTGTTTTAATTTCCCCTAAAGAGCCTTCTCAGTGAGGGCAAGGACAGCGTGCCAGCTCTGGACTGAGTTGGCAGTGAAGACTCCCTACTCCTTACTGACCGCTGATCACAGAAGATCCTGGCATAGTCAGCTGAGCCAGTCCCTAGAGACCAGGGCTTCCTTTGGGACAGCCTAGCTGACGAGAGCAAAGGTTAAGTGACCCCTTCTCCGAGGCTCAGTTGAAACCATCGCAAGGACTTAGAGTCACTCTGTCATTACCAGGAGAGGTCAATGACACTGTGCACACAATAGGGACTCATTAAATCTTCCCTTTCTCCCTTCTTAGGAAAAAATTATTCGGTAATGAGTACTTTCTCTATGAGAAGGGTATTTGCATTCTTGTTGTTATTGTTGTTTTGTTTGAGAATGCGAGTGTATAAGGAATGTATTTCTCTGCTCTGGAGAATGGAGATTCTAGCAAGGCCAGGGGATACAGGTGAGGAGGCCCGTGTGAGAAGAACCAAACGCTGGCTAGAGAAGGAGAGGAAGACGACTGGGGAAAACAGACTGTTTCAGGCAAGGCCTGGGCCTCCTCTCTGTGAAGTGCTGTGGTTGCCAGAACCTCTCTGGGATAGGACCAAACCCCAAGCTCAGTGGGAACACAGGGAGGATCTGGTATAGTGGTGGCTTAGAGCCCAACGGTGGCTGTCAAACATGGTACCCAGGGCTTATTTTTGGAGATGTCGCCTTTGATCTCCTATACTGGAGATCTAAATTCAAGGGACCACCTAGTCACAGTCTTGCTAGCAGAGTTTACATAAAACACATGAGAAGAGGAAGTATGGGTGTGTGTGTTTACATGAGAAAGAATTTCTGAAGCATTAGCTCACTCCAGGTTTTATCACAATGCAGATTTGCTTCAAATGAGACAGGAGTCTGGATTGAGAAAGCAGGACAGGATTAGAACAAGGTCAGCTGACTATGGCAGCACACTCCTTTAATCCCTGTATTCTGGAGGCAGAGACAGGCAGATTCACTGTGAGTTCCAAGCCAGCTCCATCTACATAGAAAATTCTGGAGCAGCCAAGAATTACAATGTAATTGAATACCCCATAATGTGTTCAAATGTTACATGCTAGCCAAAATACACTTGGAGAAGTTTTGAAGATGGAAAAGCCAAGCTCCCTGATATCTTTTTTACATGTTGTATTTGTGTGTTAAATTACCACACAGGGCTCCATTAAATACGCTTCATTCAAGTCATAGGGATAGAAAAGAGAGACATCCTAATCTTAAAACATAAAGTAGCTATTTCTAAGCCATCCATTATGACCAAAAGTTGTATCAGACACCAGATCATGCTGGCAGAGATAGAGAAACATGAGCCGGGTGCTTGCGCTGGTGTGAACAGTAACAAGGCAGGAAGATGACTAGCCTGGGAAAGGCTCCCAGCAAGAACCAATGGACAATGAATACCAAGTGATGAGAGAAATGGGAGCCTGCTACCAATCAGGAGTTCAGCCTATGCTGCCTGTGTGGTTTCCACAGCCCGGCACCATGGTTCTTCTGTTGGACTTGCTCCATAGACTTCATTCCCTGTATTGCCTGACTTCCCTGTTGGGGGCCACATCAGACCTAGAGATAAGCCACAGAGGCATTTGTGTCCACAGACCTTGTGGGAGGAGGTGGAGGACAGAGGTGGAGGACAGAGGTGGAGGAGAGCGCCTGCCTGTAGGTTTTCAGTGACTGTTGGAGAACTTGATCTCCTTGTTTCCCTGTCTATTCAGAGCAGTTCACCTCTGCTCTTAGAAATCTTCTACCCCATCCTGAGGGTCCCGATGTAGTATGTCTTCCCGCACCAGCGCTGTGGAGGGACCCCTGGGAACTACTCAGAGCCCTCTCATCGGAGGACCTGCATGCGTGCGGTTGAGGCTAAGTGACCATGTTCTTCATCCCATTCCTCAACACTGTGCTTTGTGGTGGTGGGCCTTGTACTGCTCTTTGAGTGGGATCCCCTTGGTCCCTACACTCCTGGCTTGAGAGGCAAAGGTGGGTGACTAGCTAGGCTGGGAGGGAGATGGCAAGATTCTCAGGAGGCACTAGACTTGGTCTGCCCCCTGGGGCCTCAGAGCCTGAGGCCCTCTGCAGGAGCCTATGTTCTGGCAAGCTGGGCTGCCTCTTGGCATGGTTCCCAGACGTGGAGTAATG
>LOEQ01002585.1:26878-41982 GCA_001685075.1 Bramus lutescens
GTGAGGGAAGAATAAGGAGAAGAAAGAAGGAGGTGAGGGAAGAATAAGGAGAAGAAAGAAGGAGGTGAAGGAAGAATAAGGAGAAGAAAGAGGGAGGTAAGGGTAAGAAATAGAAGCAGTGAGGAGAAGAAGAGGAATAAGATTAAGGACTGATCTCCACGAGGTTTCTAGTTTTTACAGACATAGTTGTACAAGTCCACAAAGATAATATGCATATCACAATCACAAAAAAAGGCAGGTAGAACTTGACTAAACTGTACTCTAGAACAGGTGACCCAATGCAGGAAAGAGCCAGCATTCAAGGGGAAGTCACCTGACATTCCAAACAATTAGATAAAGTTACTTAACATCCCTGAATCCTAGATTCACCCATTCTCCTCATCTAATGTCTTTTGTGATAAGCAGCTTTGAGGACACCCAGATTTGTTTGTTAGCAAAGGTGGGGCATGTTGCCTTCCTGCTCAGTGCCTCACTTTTATAGAAGTTTCTATGTGGTCTTTTAGCAGATGATTTTGTGGTATTGACCCTATTACAGTTGTTCATGTTTTTGTTTGGGTTTTTGTGGTAGGGCCTAAAACCTGTTGGTAGTATTTTTGGTATGGAATTCCTGTCTCCCATTTTAGAGTAGGTCTTTGAAGTTGTAGGTGTTTGAAGTTGTTTTCTCTTGCCTTAACTTTGTCAGGTGGTAAACCAGCTTTATGGAGCTCAGGTTTCAGTCTTGGCACAACCCAATGTTGATGTTTGAATAATACACTGTTGGAATTGGATAACAACATACCAGTACCTTGTGGATATAACAATACATAGGCTCATATGTTAAAATATCATCCTCATGCCTGGAATAAGGGGCCTATCATGTTCCTTAAATTCCTGTTAGTTGTGTAGTTCTCTTGATGTTAACGTGGTTTCATTCCCACCTGTTACTATGCCACAAATGGATGAATTACAAAGTGAGTGTATTATGTCCAAGGCCCCTGGTACTTTGACAGACTGATTTTTGTCTACCTTCACTCCGGACAGCTGCTCCTTCATACATCCAATGTGAGTGTGTTGATACACTGTTGTTATATATCTTCCAAAGTTTAAATGCCTTTATTTCCAATTGTTAATAGCGCAGTTACTCAATCAATCATGAAAATTGTTTAATTTCCTTTGAGCTCTTTGAAACTGATTCAGTACAATTAGACACAGAGTAAAATAATGGGCCAAAATGAAAGAATAGAAGAAAGTTCAAACTGGAAATTACAGTTAACAAAATGATCTAGGCTCCTAAATCTTCGGGTGACTATTATGGAGTGCAGTGCCACCTGCTGGCCAAAAGCATGTTTTTGCTTTGTTTTGTTTTTAATCATGTTATCTATACAGGTATGTTTAGGCAGACAAAATTTCTTCTCTAATCAATCAATGATTTAAAAAAATGCCATTCTACTCTCAGACAATGATTTCTATAAAAGATATAATGCTAGGTTTGACTAGGAAATTTGCATATGATAACATTGAAATTCATTGTATTGTTATTTTTATCCTATCTTATAGGTCAAAAAGAAGGCCATTGCCAAAGCTAAAGTTACAGGATTTAGAAAATGGAGTGACAAGAGCCTGCCAGAATCAATTACATTTCATTGCCGTGGGTTTGTCTGGCACTTGAGGTTTATTCTTATTTCCTAGATGGTTCTAGAGTAACTGAGAGCGAGCTATACATATCACAAATGGTGATTAGCATCCCAGCATCACATCAATGTAGCCTAAAGATCCTTTAGTTTTAGAGCATGACTGCTTCAATTGGCTATTACTAGCTTAAGGTGTGACCCATCTTTAATTTCTCTCCCGACAGGATTGGCAGCAGAGGCATCCGGTGTTATGATGAAACTTGTGATGTAAGTGTGAGCTGGACGCCTATCTGTCTAACTAGAAAAACATGCACTCACTTAAAAATGATAGATAGTGTAGTACTTGAGCAATTACTTATTTTAATTATCATTGTAGCTATAATGATATCTCTTTGAAGCAGGAAGACACTTAGAGGAATGAATAATTATCATGTTGCTCATCTGATCATAGAAATAAGAGACAATAAGCAATTCAAGTCAGTCTGGGGACTGATTTGTTGGGAAGATTAACATCCAAATTTGATGAATTCAAGGGGGTCATTTCATGTTCATAACTCTCAAAATATTAGGGGAAATCACTGGACAGTTATATTTTATAAAAGCTGTGTTAGGCTTTTATTTTTTTTCCTGTCTGTAGAAGAAAAGGGCTTACACAAGTTTGAAAACTCCGACACTCCGTGTATCAAATGTGTTGGAGTGATCAGACAGCCCCGAGTTCGCTTGGAATTGGGTTTTTAATGTAGCAACGGTAGGGATGAAGTATTTCTAAGGTTTAGGACCTCTGATTGGCTGATATTTGTCAATGGGAGTCTTGTTGAAAAAACGAAGGGTGTTTGCAGGTGATTGCATGTGATCCTATCTACAATGGTTGGAACGTTAGGAGTTTTATTTGGATGGGCTTTTAAATTTTTAAGAAATCATAGCTTTGTTGAGAATTTGAAAGCTGTCTAGCTTCAATAGTAGGACTTTCTCCTTGTTTTATTGCATCTGGTTTTGTCCTGTTTGGTTATCATCTATTGGAGGCCTGCTCATCTCTTGGGATGAAATGGAAGTGGGAAGTGGATAAAGGGGAGAGGGGAAGTTGGGAGAAATGTAAGAAGTGGAGGGAGGGGAAACTGGTAGGAGTGATTTTATGAGCGAATAATTTATTTTCAATAAACTTTTTTTCAAAAATATGAAGATTTATGAAAAGATAAAATTAGAAAGAATCCAAACTCAGTCTGACTTAGGGATACACAGCTTCTTTCTTGCTTCTTGGTTGCTTGATTAGCAGAGAGGAAGAACCCATAAGAGGATTCCCTAAGAAGAAAAAACACACATGGAGGAGTCAGCACATAGGTATCTGTATTTCTCTGCTTTCAGACACCCCATTGCTTTTCATTTCTTTAATGAATCATTTTAAATATATACTCCTTCTAATTTGGTGATTTCTAAAATAGTTTAAGAACTCTCTCTTAGTGACATAAGATTATATTAATGGAAACTATTATAATATGTAATATAGTCATCAACTCTGAATAATTCTTTTGTCCATAAAGAGAAACATTATGGATAAAAGAGACCATGAGATATTATGTAAATTATGAATAGGTTGTTTTGTTGAAAATATGGGTGCATGGTAATAACAGAATAGAAATTGCTTTTAAATTGCACATTTTATTAGTAGATTTTTATTGCATACATTATAGCTAAGAAATTCCCTCTAGGTATGCAACAGAGCTAATCATCGGGCTTTATCCCTTTAAGCAGCTGTGACTTCTCTTTCAAAGGACAGGGAGAGTGGATAAGTATATCTAAAATCACCATGTAACATAACTGCTATGTTGCACTTGAAGTTTGTTTCAGAATCCCAGAGTGCATTTCTCATGAAGGAGACAGGATGTACTTGCTTACTAAGTCAGCCTATTTTATACAAGATTACTGTTTGAGATGAATGATAAATACATTGTTCTAACGGAAAGTATTTTTCCCTTCATGATGTTTAAATTACTCATCTAAATTTTATAGGCAGTTTTATAGGGATTCAACAACCTATTTAAAAAAACTATTTTGGGACAGCTAGCGTTTTATAGCAAAACTGAGAACAAGGTACACCCCATATACCTCCTGCCAGCATGCAGGCATGGTCTACTTCATTATCACCCCCTGCCAGAGTGTGTCCTGCATAACAGTTGATGAGCCCACCCAAATACTGCATCACTATCATCATCTGAGTCCATTTTTACAGTAGATCTGGTCCTCATATTGTGCTTTCTCATCTTTGAACAAATGTACCATGATGCGATCTACCATTGTATTATCATGTAGATTATTTTCCTGTCCTAAGAGCCTCTGTTCTCTCGGTCCAGCCCTCCCTCAAAACCCTTCGAACACTGATTTTTAAAAAGATTTGTTTTTAAATTTATAATACAAAATAGTGGCTTTTACTGTGGCATTTTATTCTTTTATTTATTCATTGTTATGTAATTTAAATATAATTAAATTAAATCACACTTCCTCTCCTTCTTTATAGCTCCCGTGATACTACCTGTCTTAAAATTATGGGGTCTATCCTTCTTTAACCACTACTATTATATATACATATAGACGAATAAATATATACATGTGACCTGTTGCGCCCAATCAGTCTATCTACAATTTCTGGGGCTGACTACTGGACTTTAAGTAACCAATCAGGGGGCTCAGGCCTGAGGGAGACCAATTATTTCTCTCAGAAGTTATTAATTGCTTGGAGGTCTTCATCTAGAGCATTAAATCCAATTAGACAGCTGCTAGTAACCCCAGCATAAAAGTGCCACGATTTCAGCATTGTGCCATCAGTCCAGTCATTGCTGTGGCTCATAGGTTTTAGAGATGGGCAGGATTTCCCACGGCTTCTCTCTTTCGGCAGCTTCTATAGCACCTGCTGATGCTATGAGAGCCTTTCCTTAGGGATAACTCTCTGCACCAATTCTGTCTTCGTTCCTCCGAGTCCTGAGTCTGAGTTGTAGAATGTCTTCAGCAATAGGAACTTACCTTCAAAGTTTGAAAGGTAAGCAAGCACAATGGCTAGATAATTGCCTTGTGGGTCTCTTGGACTCCCTTGACCAAAAGCTGAAGAAGGAGTTTCTCATGTGAGATATTGACATATGTATGCAGGTAAATATAAACAGCGACTCCCTATGTCTTTTTCTAGCATCCTTAATGTTATCTATCCATCCTGCCTCTCTTTCTGCACTTCTTTCCTCCTCCTATCTCAGTTAAAGCATCCCCAGTTTCTGATTTCTTCCTTCATAGTACTTCTATCCTGCTGTTACTATCTCTGGAGTCTCACCATGGTTCCTTTTTATTTCTTTTGTTTCCTTGGGTTTTCTATCTTATTTGCAGGTCTACAGATTCTGAGGTAAGAAACACAAATAAGAGAACCATGTATGTATGTTTGTCTTTCTAGGCCTGGGTTATATCACTTAGTATAATGTGGTCTGGTTGAATTTGTTTACCTGTAAATTTCATTATTTCAATTTTCTTTACCGCCGAGTAGAATTCCGCAGTGGCACATTTTCATTAGCTGTGTGTTGAAGGATGTTTAAGTTGTTTCAGCTTCCTAGCTATTGTGAATAAAGCAGCAATGAACGTGGTTGAACAGTACCTGTGAATTAGAGTGTGGACTTCTTTGAGCTTATGCCAAGGAAGGTATAGGTAGATCATATGTTATATTTACTTTTAGCTTCATGAGATTTCTTCACACTAATTGCCATAATAGCTGGACCAGTGTGTTATTATTATTATTATTATTATTATTATTATTATATTATTTGTGAATTAGTGTTCCACTTTCCCCATTACGTCACCAGTGTTTGTTGTTAGTTGCTGTCTGGATCTGCATTTTATTTTTAATTTTAATATTTTTATTTTTAAGATTTATTCTCCTCTCTCTCTCTCTCTCTCTCTCTCTCTCTCGCTCTCGCTCTCTCTCTGTGTCCACATGCCATCAAAGAATAACATCAGGCATCTGAGCCCTTAGAGCTAGAGTTACACGTGATTCTGAATGGCAGACATGGGTGCTAGGAGTCAAACTCTGGTTTTCTGAAGGAGCAACAGAAATTTTTAACCTTGAGGTATTTCTCCAGCCACTTGTAGCATTTTTATACAAAGCTTTTGTTTGTTTGGGTTCCTAATGCATTCCCATTCCTCTTCTACTTTCCTCCCCAACATTCTAACTTCTCTTTCATGTCAAATGTACTCTGCAGAGGCTGATTTTGTCAATTTGATTGTCTCTTGAACCAACTGAAAATTGAGCCTGTGAGTAATCCTAAGAAAGAATTTTCAGATTAAGGGGAGAGACCCTCCCTTAGAGTGATGAGCTTCTTCCAGTATTGGTGGAGAGGAGGAGTTTGGAGGAGAAAAATGTTGCTCAGATAGAAACAAGTTCAAAGAGAAAGGTGGTGAGTGCTTCTATTCCTGCCACTGCTATTCTTCACTGTTGGCACACTACAGCTTCTTCAGTCTGCAATGTGGACTGAAACCATAGACCCTCCAGAAATCTTCTCGAGTTTTAGCACTGCACTGGGACTGCTGAGGTACCTGGCTTCATGGATTGAGCAGTTACCTGGTTCTTAGACTCTCTAGCATGGAAAATACCTACCTCATAAGTTTTAAGATAACCTATTAAATCTTCTTTGTAATATATGCATTTATTCTATTAGCTCTTTTCTTCCAGAGAACTCCTAAGAAATATCCTGTTACCTCATGCACATGCCCTTACATATTTTATTCCCCTTTCTTGGCCACTTTTTGTTTTCATATACTGAGTAGACACAGACACATAGGGACCACATATGTTACATGTGATTAAGGGTCATGTTTTCACAGAGTTTGAGTTCAAGTGGCCTTTAGTTTACTTAAAAGTGGTTCTAAAATTCAAAATCAATACTGGTGATTTATATATGGCAAAGATAAGATGTGTGTCTCCTTTACGTATCAACTAATATGGTAAGAAGGAGAGTAAAGAGGCAAGCAAGATGACTTATCAAGTAAAGCATTTGCTGCCAAGCCTTATGACCTGAGTCTGATCAATATGGTGGAAGGAGAGAAATAACTGCAGAAAATCGTCCTCTAGTTTCTGCATGTATGCCATGACACACATACACCAACTTTTACATACATACTGAATCAACCAAAAAACATATAATAAACACAACAAAGAAAAGAAAGCATAGTAACATATTTTGAGTTACCACATTTACATAATTCATTATAGCACATTCTTTAACTGCTCTATTGTTTATTATTATTATTTGTTACTTAATATTCCAAATTGGATTCACCAACTTTTGTCATAGGTGTATGTATACATGAAGAAACAGAATGTATACATGAAGAAACAGTACGTATACATGAAGAAACAGTATGGATACATGAAGAAACAGTATGTATACATGAAGAAACAGTATGTATACATGAAGAATGTCTTACATATGTACTTCTTACAGTACGTATACATGAAGAAACAGTATGGATATATGAAGAAACGGTATGGATACATGAAGAAACAGTATGTATACATGAAGAAACAGTATGTATACATGAAGAAACGGTACAGATACATGAAGAAACAGTACATATACATGAAGAAACAGTACGTATACATGAAGAAACAGTACATATACATGAAGAAACAGTACATATACATGAAGAAACAGTATGGATACATGAAGAAACAGTATGTATACATGAAGAAACAGTATGGATACATGAAGAAACAGAATGTATACATGAAGAAACAGTATGGATACATGAAGAAACAGTATGGATACATGAAGAAACAGTATGGATAGGGTATGGTTCCATCTGTGGTGCTAGGCTTTTAGTGATGGAATATGGGGACTGCTGCATTTAGCAGAAGTTCAGAAATATGGAACCCCTGCATGGCCATGTTTCTCATAAAGTTTATCTTTGTAGATGTGGATACATGACTTCCAACAACTCATTATTGTGTTTCAGATACTCCTACATTGATTCCAATGGAGAGTATGGCTCCAATATGATTTGATCCTCAAATTTTAAAACCAGAAATTCTCCTCTGATATCATTTCTCTCATAATCCAGGAGACATTGCTGATTTTTCAATCTGTTCAGTTTTTTTCCTTATGAGAACAAAGTGTTAGTGCCTTGCTTGTGATGACAGAAGCCAGATCAACTATATCAACTTGCAAACTGAATAAAACATATTTGCTTCTCATTTTTTATTTTGCCTATAATCTTCTTGACTTAAAATTACCATTCATCCATCCAACACATATTTATTTAGCATATAATAGATCAAGATGCTCTTTGCATTTTGAAGTAAATGATGATGTCTATAAAAGGTACTAGTACCTTGGTAGGAAGTTAGAAATGCAAGTATAAGTAATCAGAACAGTGTGATAAAAACCTCTAACACAAAGATATTATTATGATTATAACATCATGAAGATAAGATAATCATACATATAGTTAAAAATAAACAAAAGAGTATTACTTTTCTGTAATATGCCCATATGTTGACTTTTTAGATTTATGTGTTTAGTTTAGTGTTTCTACAGAATATAGGAAAGTAAAAAGGGACCATTGATGGGGAAAGGGCAAAGATATTTTAAGGGAGGGAAATCAATAGTGTCACCCAACTATGAGCTGTATGAATTATAGTAAAGACCTGCAAGGAAGATGGTCTCATGGGTACAATAATGATACAAATGTTATGGGGGTAGGTAACTAACCACTTTCTGGCTGAGTTTAAGATCCATTCCAGAGTAGGAAACTCATTATGGTACTGTAAGTCTGATAATGAACTGAAAACTACAGGCTCCAGAGGCGAACTTACTACAATTATTTTGCTAAACAGACACGATCTCAAATTGACCTCTAAATTCATAATTCTGCACCCATGGAATATTGCAACTCTCAGACCCCATCAGAGAACTTTCTTTGTGCAGTGAATTCTGCTTAACAAAGAAACTTACAACTGATTAATGCAGAGAATGTCAGTGTAGTGCTCGGCCCCAAAGGGGGCATCTAGATAATCCCCCAGATGAAGGCTCAGTGATCACCAAGAGGATAAGAAGGAAAAATTGTAAAAGCCAGAAGTCATGGAGGAACGGTGTGGTGTTTCCTGGACATAACAGGATTGTTGCATTTATGAACTCAAAACAGATGTTATTATTAACTAAATCAAGTCAGTCAACATTCTTTTGGGGAGTAGGGAGGAGGTGAGACCCCTAATTAAGGAGGTATTGACCTGTCTGACAGAAGGAAACATAGGTTATCTTTTCTTTTTCTTTCTGAGATTAAAATAAAATTACAACGTTATCACTTTCCTTCCTCTAAACCCTGCCATTTATTATTCCCTACTCTTGCCACACTCCTTCAAATCATGGCCTCTTTTCACTAATTATTATTGCATTTAAATATGTATATGTTTAAATGTATATATTCCTAAACATAGCATGTTCTATTTGTATATTATTTGTACGCATGTTTTTAGGGTTGAATATTGGACATTTGACAACCTTCTTCTAACTTTCTTCAGTTTCCTATAGGAAAAGGGTGTGGCCACTGCTAGGTCTACCACATTACAATGGCTGGCCTCAACCCAAGAGTATATGGTAAACACAAAATTAACACAGTGGGTCATTAATAACAAAGAAGACATGAAATTGAGAGTAGATGGAAAGGATGGATAGATCTCAGAGGAGTTGTGGAGAGTAATGGGGACTGAATATAAAAAACCCACATTGTGTAGAATTCTCAAGAATTAAGTAAAATATATTCATAACTAAATCACAAAACATATTTAAATAATGTATGAATAACAGAATAAAATAGCAGGGGAATCCTTAGACACTATTTTGTACTCAGTGTTACTTGTGTTTAGTTACAAGCTAACTATACCTGGCTAGAAATTTATTAGTGAGGTTCTACTATATGTGAATACTAAGGAATTTATCTAGCACGCAAGTTTGATCTATGTGATAATGTAAGGAACAGGGAGAAGAATTCATAGATGAATACACATACACATGGATTGTTCACTCTATCCAGTGAGCAATAGGTAGATCTCTTTGAGTGACTGGATGGAGATGTGAAGTTTCGTAGGTCACCAGGACATACGGATGAAAACTGATCTGGCCTTGGGAAGCCTTGGAGACTCATTTAAGAATTTTCAAACAGGTTATACTTGGATTCCCCCAAGAAAACTTGGCCACAGGGAAGTCCTACTTAAGACTAGCCCAACCACAGGGCAAGAGAATGAAGAGTGTGTTGTTTATCAGGATGGACAGGAGAGGCAGAGTTTGAGGGTTGTGATGTGGAATTTCCCTCTGTATGCTCTGTATTGGTTAATAAAGAAACTGTCTTGAGCCTGTGATAGGGCAGAACTTAGGTAGGTGGGGAAAACTATTGACTTACGACCCTCTTCCTTCCGTCTCAGTCCCTCTTCGGTTGTAGCCCTGCCGGAGCCCGATGGAATTTCACACAGTAAGCCACAGCCACATGGCATTATACAGATTACCAGAAATGGGGTAAATTAAGATGTAAGAGTTAGCAAATAAGAAGCTAGAGCTAATGGGCCAAGCAGTGATTTAATTATTATAGTTTCTGTGTGATTATTTTGGGGCTAATTGGCCGGGAACCAACTAACAGCCTACTCCAACAGGGTTGCTCATAGAATGACCCTTTGGTGAGTGAGTAAGTATGAGAGTGTTACAGGGGACCAGCATAGCCTACCTGTTAATATGGCTTGCGCATGCTGGTTCCATTTGCTGAATTGAAGGAACAGTCATATCAAGGAAAAAACAGAGTAGGGGAGTACAGGTATAGGAACTAGTTTATTCAAAACTATTGAGATAAAGCAAGGAGATCTCAGTAAACAAGTGGGCTTAATTATAAACCCAGCATGTGCAAGAGGAAGTCATAGCAGAGAGCAGAGCTGAATGGATAGAGGTTGCAAAGAGGAAATAAAAAAGATAAGTAAAGAACCCTGACTAACCTGACAAATGAAAAAAAATACAACTGTTAGGGAAATGGAGGATTGGTAAAATTTGATGAGCTGGTCAGCATTGCTTTTCCTGTGCAAGAATGAGTATGTATGTTTGGCTACCCAACTTGCATGTAGTAAAAGCCAAGTATACAGCATGTAACTATAATTCTAGTATTATCCAGTCTGTCTAGACAAAATGAACATTAGATTTATGAAGAGACTTTCTCTCAAAAATATAACAGAGCATAATCCAGACTAGAGGAAGATATCCAAAACTGATCTCTAGTCTACATAAACCCATGCATAGGTGAGTGCAACCCCCCAAATAAATAAACAAATATTAATGAAAATCCTAAATTTAATTAAAAAGGATTAAAGGAGAGATGGGGAAGATACAAAAGGAAGTTAATCAGTTAATAACTTTGTGCCAAACTAAAAGTAGAGTCTCCTACATTGCACAATCATTGGAACCTGAGTTGAGTTCTTGGGAGAGGAACACTAGACTATACTATATTCTCTTTAGATGTGCATTTTTAGACTTTTTACTTCAGTCAATCAAGAAGCAATAGGTCCTTTATGCAGAAGGACCTCTTTTTTCAAACCTTAACTTGCTTCTCATTAGTTCACTCTTTGATAAAATCAGTATAGATTCAGTGTAAATATTTTGTGCTTTCTGTCCCAATATTTTCCACCATAAAATGTGTCATGATTTGAGTAAAAATGTGCCCTATAGGCTCAGGCATTTGAAACCTTGGTCCCAGGTTGATGGTTTGTTTGGGGAATTAGTAGAACCTTACTGGATGAAGTATACCTCTTGAAACAGGATTTGAGGGTTTCTAGGTTTACTCCATGTTCATTTTACTCTTTGCTTCCTCCTTGTGGATACAAAGATGATCTCTCAACTTCCTTCTCTAGCTGACTACACTAATCTGCTGCCATTAGCCACCCCATCACTATTATGGGCTCTCCATCTGGAACCTTAAGTCCAAATCCAAAAAAGCTCTTCTTTCTAGAAGTTGCCTTGATCGTGGTATTTTTATCAGAGCAACAAAAAAGTAGCTATTACAGTGTTTTAACTCTCAGCCCAGCAGGTATTCTTCCAACTGCTGCCTCATTTCCTTGCAAGTGGTTGAAAGCTTACCCGGGCGTAAGATGCTTCTTTGGTTAGCATCTGTAATGGATCAGAGAACACTCAGTATTGACGGTTTGGATTTAACATGGATTAAAGGATTTGTGTATACTATGGCCATGGTGATCATATATTACTTTTTGGATGCTGGAGGATGGGAAACTCAGTTAGATGTGAAGGATTATCAGGTCAGGGTGAAGGGGATTCCAGCTAAATACATTGAGTAGGGTTTCTTGTGAAAGTTTAGTTTTGCAAGAAATTGCCCATGTAGATCCGGGAGCCTGACTAAAGTTTGGTGAAGAATCTTTGTCAGGTGAAACAGATTTGGTAAACATGATGATTATCTCACTCCACTGCTTGTGGAGGCAGTTAAGTATATGTAAATGCATATCATATATGAGACAATAAATGCTTATTGTATATAATTTTATATTTTACATAGCATTTAATATATATACACTTCAGAAAAATACACATCTATAGAATTTAGTTTGACAAATTTAATATAGATTTATACTGAATTATATGCCAATATGATCATGTGTATTATGTACATTTTAAATAAACATTAAAGAGTTGAGCTCTTACAAAATCTATAATGCCTGCGTTTTCTTTTCATATATAATTCATTACATTGCAGATCACCACTAGAAAGCTGCTTTTGTAAAACTCATCTATACATGAAGCTGCTGAAGAATAAAAAAGAGAGAGTAGGCATGGAGGTGGACATTGGGCAGTGCCTAACATTACAAAGGCATTTAAGGGTTGAACAGAAAAATAGAGATTGAGGTAGGGTGTCTATGGAGCTTAAGAACAATTCTGCAGAAGCTAAAGAACAGTGGTTCTTTTGCTTATGGTATCAAACCACACTTTATTTTGGAGTGCGTGTTCCACAACAAACACACTCAAGAGCTGGAAAAATCAGTATAAAGTATTACATTGTCCCTGCAGAAGAGTGGTAAAATACACATTGAAATGATACTGTCGGCTGCTAAGTACTTTAGTAAAGATTGGACTCTTTGTCTGCATCCTCAAGTGAATTCATGCTTGTGTTAAGGAGGTAGGATCCTGAAGAAAGTTCCTCAGAAGAGGTTGTGATTTAGCTGAATCTCCTTCCGCCATGCACCTTTGTTGGGCAGGAGACAAAATAAACAAAACATTGTAAGAAACTATCTTCCTATCATAATCATTATGGAAACACACGCAGTACAGCTCATTTATATTCTTGAGGGGTGTTACGTTCTTGCAAATTGTTACAGATAACACTACTCACATTTAAATGAGAACTTTTAAATACCTTTCGCTATTTATAGCAGGAAAGGGAAGAATTTTCCCCGAGTTCTGCTCCCTGGAGGCATTCATTAGGGAACGTGTAATGAAGCTGGCAAACAGGTGCTTCTTATGAGCCTTTCATAAAGGGCTACAAGCTCTTACCATTTCTTCGGCTTCCAACAGGGAAACAGACGTCATCTACTGAGCTAATAGCTCACAGCAGGCTCCTTCGGTATGTGCCATGCAAATAATTTTATCTTTCTCTGCTTGATGATGGATCATGAACACAATGTACTGAGAAAAATGGAAAAAATAAATACAGAAATGTATGAATTGTGGGCCATAAATCCAAAGAAGTTTTGGCATAGTGAGATTTAAGTAAAAATTGAAAAAGCAGACCCTAAATATGGATCTGATGCCTGAGCTATCACAACTCTTCTGATTACTATCAAACACTTCTCTAAATTCTCACCATCCAGGCAAATATAACTTTGCCTCGTAGCCATCTATTCTGTTACTTTTTAATCTTGTCCCCTTGCTAACAAGTCATATACCTGTGAGAACATACGATATTGATAACTGTTCTTACTGTGTATATTTTTACATTACATGTAATGTGACAGGAACGAAGAATTTGTGTCCTTTCTTCAGCTATCAGACAATTGAAGCAATAGTCCTGCATTGGCTTTATGTCTCTTCTTTAGCTATCAGAAAATGGAAACAATAGTCCTGCATTGGAATTTTACCAGGAGTATTTATCAATCTGGGAGAAATGAATGGTTGAAGCTGCCAGGTACTGGTCAGAGAAGAATCTTTGCTGCTAAGGAAAAGATTTCAGAGTTTTGACAATTCAGACTATCTAGTAGGAGATACTGGAGTTAAGACAATGATGGGTGTATAGGGTCAGGGCCACAGGGTACCTGCTTACATTAAACACACCTCATCCTCACCATTTAAGTCTAAACCTAGGTTATGTCCTGAAGATGGACATGGGCAGGGCTTCTTGCTGGACCTTGTTTCCAGTTCTCTTTCCAGTGTGACTGCACTGAGTAAATCTCCATTCTCTGCGTTTCTCTATTCCTTTATTTCTCATTTATTATTTTTGTTTGTTTACTTTTGTGGCTTTTTTGAGATTTTTATATATTGGCCTAATTAAGGACCAGTGGCTAAGCCTAAGTTGTGAGTGCTTCCAAAGTCCTGGCTTTGATTTAATTCTCTTGTGGCAATAAAGCAAACATAGCTTACAATCTTTGCTGTTTTCACTTCTGCAAACTTGGACGCATGACCACTCAACATATCCTCTCCTTCTAATGCCCGCGGTGCAAATCACGCTCATTTTAGGATCCAAATGAACAAAATTAGCTAAAATGATTTTCGAATTTAGATAAAAATCTAAATAAATTCGATTAGCCCTGGCCTAATAGAATTATGGCAGCCTCTAACCTATTTCCACTTGGAGAATCAGCACCAAGGCAGTAACGCCGTTGACTGTGAGGGTTCACAGCAACAGCCCTTTGTAAAATGATAAACCTAGCCCAGTCCCACTTCACCTTGATGGGGCAGGACACACCAATTCTGTGAATGGTGACCTACAGGAGGCAGCTGCCAGCTGAAGTCAGGTGCCAGCTCATGTGAACCCTGGATTGGGCAGAGACTCCCAGAAGCCACCCAGGTCTGTACTTCTCTCAAAAGAATCCCATTATCTTTGAAGATAATTCTTTTTCTCCTTTCAAACAGCCTGTGCTTTGCTTGTGTGGTTCTATTTTGGCCAGATTATGGAATTCTCACTAAATAAATGATGAAATACACAGTCCCAATTTCCTTTTTTGAAAAAAAAAGGTTTTTAATTGAAAATAAATTCTTTTCTCATACAATACATCCTGACCACAGTTTTCCTCCATCTCCCCCAGTGTGTCCCATATCCCTTCGTCCCCTCCATTTTCCTTCAGAAGGAGCAGTAGTCCAAGGAAACAACAGTCAAACACACACACACACACATACACACACATACACACACATACAAACACATACACACACATACACACATACATAGACACACACATACATAGACACACACACATACACACACACACACATA
>LOEQ01002585.1:62187-73853 GCA_001685075.1 Bramus lutescens
AGAGAGAGAGAGAGAGAGAGAGAGAGTATGGAAAGTCAGAGAGATGCCATGTAGCTATCATGGTGATATGCAGATGAATAGAAATGGGTTAATTTAAGATGTAATAGTTAACCAGGAATATGCCTAAACTATTGGCTTGACAGTGTTTTAGTTAATGCAGTTTCTATGTGATTATTCAGGTGAGGGTGGCTGGGAAACAAATGTACAGTCTCTGCTTATATAATGGTGCCCAACATGGGGCAATTACACCCATTTAAAATCTGAGAGAGTTTGAAAAGGGATTCTAGACACAAAAGAACAGAGTTAAGCATGACTTTTTGTTATCCACATTTTTTAGGTATACTGTTTGTTGAAGTTCATTCAGAGGCACAGCTTCTTTCAGAGCTGGCTTCCTGGTACATGCTGGCTCTGGCTTTTTTGGGAGGTCCTGTTAAAGAGTTAAATAGGGTTTGTGAATAATATGTTACAAATTGATTAATGGTAGCATATAGCCATTATGTCCCTGGAGCTTGGAGGGTGAGCATGGCTCGCAGGGCTGGCAGTGAACATACCTTCACTGTGTTAGATGGGGCAGAGTCACCAGGCTAACCTGCAGCATTACTCCTAGCCATGTGTGCTTTGCATTTCTGGTACAGGAGGTTCTTCTTTCTATATGTTGCTTTCATTGGTCAAACAAAGAAACTGCCTAGGCCTTTTGATATGGCAGAACTTAGATAGGCGAGGAAGACAGGAGTGGATACTTGGAGGAAGAAGGCAGTGTGGCAGACACCATAGCTCTCCTCTTCGAGACAGATGCTGGTTAGACTCATGTTGATAAGCCACAGTCAAGTGGTAATACACATTAATAGAAATGAGTTAATAAAGATGTGAGAGTTAGCCGATATGAGGCTAGAAATAATGGACCAGGCAGTGTTTAATTAATATGATCTCCATGTGGTTATTTCAAGAATAAGCTAGCCAGGTGGGATAGAACAAGGAGCTTGCACCCCATTTTACTATACATTTCAAAAACAAATAAACAAATCCTCTCTTGATCAGAAAATTATTACAGGTACACAATAAGACAGATTCAGATGAAAAAGGTATTTAAATGGGTCACAGTGCTGAATAAATGTACATGGGCTTGAGAGAGAGAAAAATGAGTACAAATAATCATAAAGAAGTAAAAATAATAAAGTAAATATTAAAATTAATAGAGTAAAAAGTCACATAAGATGGAAAATACACAAAGAGTCTAAAATATGTATATTATTGTGCTTTTTTAAAAAAAAATTTACTCTAAATGAGTTAAATACAGAGATAAATTTGACTGTAGAACTGCTAAGCTAAACCAACATAAGGTATCTTGACTTCAAAATTTGAGTCTAAGTATATGTTACTTTGGAAAAGAAGTTCTGCTTTTGTTTCCACAGAAGATGAGAACCTGTGGATTCCTTCCAGGATAATGTGGTTTTATGGAACAAGATTCCCCAAAGGTCTCCATGAACCCTAAACAATACTTCACTCAGCAAGCAACAGAAAGCAGTTTGGAAAAAAAAGGTCAAATTCTCAAACTTATTGTTTAAAATGTTCGTTTTTATTTTAAAAGGGCTAGTTATGATTGAATAATGGTCACGGTCAATTTATAAAATAAAATAAGGAACATATGATATAGAGATGAATACTTTGCATTGGCTTTGATCTTGGTCTATTGATAAAATTTAAGNGTCAATTTCATTATATATATATATATATGTTTCTACTCTTGTTTGAGGTATTATATTTATATCACTTATTTATTAATAGTCATTTATAATAGTCAAACTTTCAGTCATGTTAGTTAGGTTTTCTAAATATACAGAGATACATTTCGGATGGATAGGTATTCTTCAAACCTTTCAAAGATCTATAGAATATGGCATTTAAAGTATTTTAAGAATTTAGACATTCCTCAATAGTGAGACATATCTGCTTCTGGAAGCACTAATTACTTCAAAAAGATTAATGGGTATTAATGAAACTCATTATGAAATTTGTCTTCAATATGACAAGGCTAGCCATTTGGGCAAGGAACTGTCTTTGCCTGGGCTACTTGCAGTATATACTGTACGGACTGGATATGCAGGATCAAAAAAATGACTTCTAAACTTGCCAAAAGAAGGTGAGACAGTTCTTCAGGCTTCCTGCTTCATGAAAGAGTCTCCTAGACATTTTGCAGGACACACAAACAGTCTTTCATACTATGGACTTGTAGGCTGAATATGAATGCTGCAACATGACAGAAGAACTTTGAATGACTGTCCAGGTATCAAAATGTCTCTGTCAATTCTAGAGTCTTGGAAGTTGCTGACAATGTACTTCCTGTTTACTTAGGTATTATATCCTTTTGGGTTCTTTGATGGTATTGAAGACAGTACTAGTTATAATTTTTCTTAGTTATGATAAAAATTAAATTAGATATAAAGTTTTAGACTCACAAAGAAATATTGTAACTCTAATTCTTGCTTGATACCTATTTTGTTATATGTAATTTTACTATGTTAAAGTTAAAACCTTCCTTTTTATTTAGACAGAAGAGGGGAGATGATGTGGGAGTCCTCTCTGTGTGCTGTGTATATGTTTTATTACTATTTGTTAATAAGGAAGCTACTTTGGCATATGGCAGCACAAAATACAGCTTAGGCTTAAAGAGACATATATAGAGAGCAAGTAGAGTCAGAGAGTGATGTTTTCTGTCAAAGCAGAAAAATGTTGGAACCTTACTGGTAGGTCACAGACTTTTGGTGATACACAAATGAATAGAAAGGGTTAATCTGAAATGTAAGAGCTAACTATATGCTTAAGTTATTGACAAAATAGTGTTGTAATTATCATTTGGTTAAGGACAAGGATATGTCATGGACTTTTACTACCAAAGTTGCTTCCTATAATTAAAACAAATTAAAAGTAAACCCTAAAAGATTTAATGTAATCATTTATTGATTAAATAAAAACAAGACAAGTATGGGAATATCACTACAAACATGGATATCAGGTTAAGTTTTATACTGCGGAAACTTTAAAAGAATGTTGTGACACGGTAATACCTCAACTGTTGTATCACAGTCTACCTTTTATACAGTTTTTCATGCTTTTTCTTTTTATTGATTTTATTGAACTCTACATTTTTCTCTGCTCCCCTCCCTTCCTTTTCCCTCCACTTCATCACTCTCCTATGGTCCCCATGATCCCAGTTTACTCAGGAGAGCTTGTCTTTTTAAACTTCCCATGTAGATTAGATCCATGTATATCTTTCTTAGGGTCCTTGTTGTCTAAGTTCTCAGGCATTGTGATTTGTAGTTTGGGTTTCTTGTTTATGTTTAAAAACCACTTATAAGTAAGCACATATGATAATTGTCTTTCTCTGTCTGGGTTACCTTATTTAATATGATGTTTTCTAGTTCCATCCATTTGCCTACAAATTTCAAGATGTCATTATTTTTCTGCTGTTTAGTACTTCATTGTGTAAATGTACCACATTTTTTCTCAAATATTCTTTGGTTGAGGGGCATTTAGGTTGCTTCCAGGTTCTTGTTATGATGAACAATGCTTCTATGATCATAGTTGAACACGTTCTTGTGGTACAATTAAGCATCCTTTGGGTTTATAGCCAAAAGTGGTATTGCTGGGTCTTGTGGAAGGTTGTTTCCTAATTTTCTGAGAAATTGCCATACTGATATACAAAGGGGTTGTACCAGTTTGCACTCCCACCAGCATTGCAGGAGTGTTCCCTTTTCACCACAACATCTCCAGCTTAAGCTGTCAGTGTTTTTGATCTTGGCCATTCTTAACAATGTAAGATGGAATCTCATAGTTTTTCTGATTTGCATTTCTCTGACGGCTAAGGATCATGTTTTTCTATCTTAATGTACACTCAAGTATGCCATATATGATAATGTGAATGTTAGGAAGATTCATGCTATTTCTTGCTTTATGACAACACAGGAGTAAGACAACAAAAAATCATTCTGTTTTTAATTTCTATATACTACTCATTGGAGCACTAAACAGAGCAGAGTGGGGTGGATGCAATCCAGATGTGAAATATTCCTAGAGCTTGAAGGCAAATGAGAAGTCAACATTGTGAAGCCCTCTAAACATGTAGATGCATAATATGTGTCAGGCTCAGACTACCTGTCCAGGTGACTGTAGGTGACTGAGAAAAACGTCTGGCAACTCACATTAGTAGAAATCTATGCAGAGACATAGTAACAAATGAATACTCTGACTTTTCAGGCAGTTCGCAGGTTTAGAGGGGCCTTGGAACTAACATTATTAGGTCATTGGCAAGAGCCATATTGATGTATAAGTACCACCATCCAGTGATAGTAAACAAAGGTTTTATGTACGAGTCTAAGGATGGGGATGAGTGCTGCTGAACACTGCCTTCTGGACATGGTAGCTGCACTCATAAAATCATAGCAACTGAAGATCAATGTAGTCAACTTTCTGGTAGGATGGATGGAGGGGTGTATGAAGACCTATCCCTAAATGAAGAGCTTTTTTGGCAGTTGATGTGTTCTGGAAGTAGAAGAATTACCCACTAAAATTATTCCCATGCTCTGGTGGATGGTCCCCCATCTTTTTTTATATTGGTGGTTCTAGATTTAGTGGACATTTTTATTTGTAAAGAAATGGATATGAAGCTGGGAAAAAGTTATGTTGGTGGAATCTGTGGGACTTGGAAGGAAAAATAGGGGCAGATATGATCATATTTCATTATATATACATATATATGTGTGTGTCTGTGAAACTTAAAATACATTTTTTTTGAAAAAGAATTTGGTACATTGGAAGATAATAAGTGAACACAAAGATTTCTGTTTGTGTTAACTACGACTCCAATCACAGTACCTGGAGAAGTCCTTGAAAATCAGAATCCACATAAGAGGACTTGGGGTTGTTAGATAAGAATTACTCTCTGTCATTGTCTCCCTTTTCTGATTCCCACTGATACAAAGTTAATTATTTTGGAGTTTGTGTTCTGGTTTTTGAAGTTAAATATACATCTCTGATGATAACTGTTGAAGCTCACCAACTTCCTGTATTTCTTAATATTTGTAAACTCTCTACATATACTCTTTCCCAAGTTATCTATCCAAGCTTTGTGTGTTTAATTATTTAATTAATTTTAAGTTCTTAACAGATATGGCTACTCTGTTCAATTAATGAGATATAGAGGTTTTTTCTATAGCTCTGTATTGGATTTTTAGTTTGTGCATATGGTGTGTGTTGTGTGAGCATGTGTGTGTGTGTGTGTGTGTGTGTGTGAGTGATGAGATAGTAGGTTAAGATATTTTCCTACTTACTATATGACTTTTAACTGTCCCTAAACTATTTTTCAAAGAGATTGCTTTTTAAATCTGTTCTATAAACTGGTGTCTTTTAATATATTTTAAGAGAAATTTTTTAAATGAATGAACGGATGAGTGGATGAATTATTAACTTTGTCATTAATATTTAGTTTTTCTTTGATTTATCCTAAGTTTTTGATTTGATGAAATAAATCTTTGTTAGTAACATGGTCTTTAGGCAGAGGCTGCTTGTTTGTTTCTGGCTGGCCAGACTTGAAATAACCACAGAGAAACAGTGTTAATTAAATCTCTGCTTGGCATATTAGCTCTAGCTTCTTATTGGCTAGCTCTCTCATCTTAAATTAACCCATTTCTATTGTTCTGTGTATCTCCATGTGGCTGTAGCTTGCTTTCAAGGTTCTGGTGCATTTTTCTCCTACTGGCCCTTAAACCATGTCTCACTGACTCCTCCTTCTTTCTCCTTCTCTATTTGTTTGGAACTTCTGCCTTGCCCTATTCTGTGTTGTAATAGGCCCAAAGCAGCTTCTTTATTAACTAATAGTATTCATGGCATACAGAGGGGAATCCCACATCAATGGTCCATAGGGGTTAGAGCATTGAAGAAATGTTTCTAGTTTCTTGAAGCAAAGACCCTTCTTTTTCAGACACAGTCTCCTCTCATTCTCATTTTTCCAATTAGTCAAAGGAATGTCTTTAGTTTTCTTTCTATAGGAGCTATTAATAAGCTTAAATATCTAAATATCAATATCATGTCAGTGAGAATATAAAATTTATTATGGCTGTTTCTCATGTAAAAATTAAGCTTCCTGCTTAGCATCCTTCTTCAGTTTTCCTCATTGGATATTACAGTCTACAAGTTTGTGTGTGTGTGTGTGTGTGTGTGTGTGTGTGTTTGTGTGTATGAGTCATCAGGTCTTTATTTCAGGTATAATAATTGTTTCATAAAATAATTCATGTTTCTAGTGGTATTAAATGTACATTGAAATATATTAATAAAATTTTCATTATATATATATTAATTAATAAAAGCTTGTTTAACAGGTCAATGCGTGTGTGGAGTAGAGAGAGCAAGCTCCTATTCTAACTCCTATTTCCAAAAAATCATTTAATATATTGTCTTTGGATAGAGGATATATCACATATTAAACTGATAAGAACAGGTACTAAACTTGGTCTTAGCCAAAAGGCTAAGAAGTGATTCCATTTCTATCTCTTAATGGAAAATCACATTATACTTAATTACATTCCACAAACACACATCAAACTAAATTTATGTTTTGAATATTGGTACATTATTTTTTATAGTCATATATTTATTTATAAGTGTACATGTGTATAAAATTCACTCACAGAGCTCACAGTTGAAGTGCTTATCATTTTTATTTATATATGACTTTACAGACATGTATATTATTTTCTAAGTATTTGAGGCCTCAGAATCTGTTTCAGTGTCTGAAAGTCTATGTTTCTAAATAATCTTGTCTTTAAAATTCACATCCTGTCCTTCACAGGACACAGGTGATAGGTGATGCTTGAGGTTAGGTAGGTCAAGGGTAGGTTAGCAACTGAGTCAACAAAGCAATTTTGCATATGTGATGGATTATATATTTTAATTTTATTATAGAAGAAATCACATAGATAAAATCTATCTTAATCTTATGTCTTCTTTTTACCTAAGTTTGTACCATCAACACCAAGAGAATACATATGGCACAGAGCCATCAGAACAGTGGCATGGATCAGTTAGCGCCATTAATCCATGAGGATGTCAAATTACCCAGAGCAGCAGAAGATGCTCCACTTGTGAACTCACACCTCTTCTCTGAACTGAAAATTCACAAAGGGAAGATGAAGTGTGTGAAAAAGACTGATTGGCAGCATCCCAGACTATAGACCTAGCAAAGGGTGAAAATGAAGAGCTTAGAATTAATTTAGAAGGCACGGAGCTAAGAGCTTCAGCTGCTTAAACCTACAAAAGAAATGCAGCCAAACGAAGCAGGTAACTATTACCATTTTATGTCTTAGGGTGAGAACCATTTTCCATGTAGGGCCTAGAAATCTAGGGGCTGTAAGCCAAGGAGCAATGTGAATGTCATGTGCTATCTGTGGCAATGGGCAGTTAGCAATGTTTCATGGTGTTAATCTCACAGACGCCAAGATTGACCCTGCGTATAAAACACATTCATATCATTCATGGGATTGCTCAGTCACTTGCAATTTAAAACTGAGTAACAAGGGGAACCATAAAAAATGACATAAATACCATGAGTACTTCCCTAGGGCAATTTTTATTAGCAACAGACTGATAATGGATACAAGTTTTTCTTGTTTGGGCTAGTTATCCAGCTAGTCATTCGTAGCTTGACAGCCTTACAAAAGTTCGACTGTCTCCAAGGAATGTTGGTTTGTCAGAGTAGGCAGGAAGAAGACTGTTGATAGCTTATAATATAGAGACATTAGAATTCCTGCCATTAGTGATGTGTCTTTCTTCATCTGCCTTTTGTGTAAGAGTTGAGAATTCTCCTATACAGGGGAAGATCATCATCTCTATTGGAGAGCCTAACAAGGCTATTAAATGTGAGCCTATGAACTGAACCTATGATATAAATGCTACCAAGGTGTAAAGCATGGTATCCCAGGGCTTTGTTTGCTAACATACACTGCTAAATGTAATAGTTTTTATTTTTTCCCCTCTTCAGAAAAAAGGAGTAATATGTATACAAAATATAGCTCAGGGAATACAATGCACAAATTATGTAGAATTCATATGAAATCTCATATATAAAATCCCTCAAGTCCTGTCATTCTATAGGAAATCTTGTAGTTAGAGGGCAAGTCATGGCAGATCCAATTTACTCAAATGCTTTCTGACAGCAGAGAAATGAACCTGGAGAGTAAATCCACCAAATTGCTTCCAGTTCCTCAGGAACAATTAATAGGTTCACTATGAAACTATAGGCTGTCCACTTCTACATCAAGTGAAGAACCAAGACAATGCATCATGGGATAGTAAGTTTTCCTAGAAAAGGCTTGTATACTTTAGTAGAAAACTGATGGAAAAAGATTGACCATATACAGAAATGCTCATAATATAATTGAAAAAAACACAGAGAAAGAAATTACTTTTTAAAAATAGGGAATGCGAGTTCATCTTAAAATGGAAATGAAAGTGAAAATTAAACCTTCCCAACAAGATAACTTTTAAAATTAAAGAGATTGTATAAACTTTTTCATAGAAAGCAAATGCTGATTTGTTAGTGTAGATGTCAGCATTTAAAAGTGCTAGGATGTCCACTGTACTGATAACCATAGTTTAAAGGGCAGAATATAAGCCCCACCTTCCATGCTCTAAACTAGCTCTTTCTCTGCTTAGAGTCCCTTAGAGTATCCAGTGTGACAGGGTCAGCATCACTCTTTAAAAAGTTTCTTGCATGGTTTCTTAATAACGTCTTTTTCATGCCTTGCTTGTACTTCAGTATTTGGACCATCTTTTACTGTTGACTATACAATAAATGTACATTGGATGTATAGAAACACAAAAAAGGGGGCTCTTTCTTCATACAGACATTAACTCTGTTCTCAAAAATTATAAGTGTTTATTTTTTGGTTTTTTTTTGTATCTTTATTACTGGTTGATCCTCCCTCAACCCCTATTCTCCATCTCTGCTTAAAGATTTCCACACGTAGTATTTCCTTTTTCATTTTTGTTTTTCAATTTCTTTTATCGGTCTTATTGAGCTGTACATTTTTCTCTGCTCCCCTTCATTCCATTTCCCCCCTTTCATCCCTCTCCCATGGTCCCCATGCTCCAAGTTTACTCAGGAGATCTTGTCTTCTTATACTTCCTATGTGAAACAGATCCATGTATGTCTCTCTTAGGGTCCTCATTGTTGTCTAGGTTCTCTGTGTTTGTGATTTGTAGGCTGGTTTTATTTGCTTTATGTTTATAAACCAATTATGAATGAGTATATATGATAACTGTCTTTCTGGGTTACCTCATTCAATATGATGTTTTCTAGCTCCATCAATTTGCCGCAAATGTCAAGATGACATTATTTTTTTCTGTTGTACCACATTTTTCTTATACATTCTTAGGTCAAGGACATTTAGGTTGTTCCAGCTTCTGGCTATGACAAACAATGCTGCAATGAACATAGTCGAGCACATGTCCTTGTGATATGAATGAGCATCCTTTGGGCATATACACAAAAGTGGTATTACTGGGCCTTGATAAAGGTTGTTTCCTAATTTTCTGAGAAATTGCCATACTGATATGCAAAGGTGTTCTACCACTTTGCACTCCCACCAGCAATGCAGAAGTGTTCCCTTTACCCCACAACCTCCCCAGCATAAGTTGTCATCAGTGTTTTTGATCTTGGTCATTCTTAACAGTGTAAGATGGAATCTCATAGTCATTTTTTGTTGTATTTCTCTGATGGCTAAAGATGTTGAACATTTCCTTAAGTATCTTTCAGTCATTTTAGATTCCTCTGTTGAGAGTTCTCTGTTTAGGTCTATACTCCATTTTTGTTGGATTATTTTTTCTTTTGATGACCAGTTTCTTGAGTTTTTTTTATATTTTGGAGATCAGACCTCTGTCTGATGTGGGGTTTGTGAAGATCTTTTCCCATTCTGTAGGCTGTCGTTTTATCGACTGTGTCCTTTGCTTTACTGAAAAGCTTCTATATAGCAAAGGACACAGTTGACATGTTTATTTTTAACCATGTCTTTATTCATAATATAACTTTATACCTTTGTAGGGAACAAGTGTTTAAAAATGTTGTTTAGTCTAAAATTTACTTTCAAAAACATTAGCAATATTCTCTGTGAGTGCATATCTTTGCTTGTCTGTTTAATCCTACAATATTCATAAGAAATCAACTTGCCATATTTGGAAGGAAGCTCTTGTTTGCTCTCTTGATAAGAATAAAACATGATGTGACAGGAAGAAACACACAACCTTTAATTCACTTAACAATTTATTCTTTGATCGTTATTGATGTCTTTCTTTTTGTAAGAGATTGTCAATCTTCAGAGAGCTCTTTGGTTTCCTGCCCTCTCTCTTCTTGCTGTATGAAATATTTGATAATTTGAGTTAAATTAAATTCTCTTTTACATTGACTATATGCTAATGACTAAGATTCCATGGTCTTTAACTCTGTACTATTTAACCCTGTCTATAACCAAAATACTATTTAAAGTTATTGTTGAAAAGAAATGTATTTCTTCCATTTAAAATAATCTTCATCAATAGAAAATATTCAGAATTTACTGTTTTGCAGAATTGAGGAGTGGAAAGAATTCATGTCCTTTTTGTAGCTGCCACGTTTAAGGCAAAGCAGCAAGCAAGTGGTTATGTCAGGACGGAGAATATTGTGCTTATCTTTTACTATTCATCTTTGTGTTTGGCAGGAATCACTAGAATATCTGGGAAAGTGCTCCAAGTATCCCGGATCCTTGTCCAAATTGCCTGAATTCACTGTGTGCTTACCATGAAATGTGGAATCAGCCAGTGTTTCATTTCTGTCAGGAAACTGTTTGTAGTTCGTAGGCTATTAAGTGCATTCAATTTTCACTCTACTTGATTAATGTTCTTCATTGATGACCATCTCCCAAGTAAATCCTGACTCACCTCGTGATTGCCAAGGGATTTAATTTATCCATGAAAAAAGTTATTGTGTTTATGTGTTATTAGATTTTCAAACATTCAAATACTTGAACCAAAAGCTTTTAAACCGAGCTATTAAAATTGATTAAAACTTAGGAATGGGTGAAATTCTCATTACACAGCAAGACTTCAGGTACCAAATACTATTTAGAGCTTTTGTTGAAAAGAAATGTATTTCTTCCATTTAAAATGTCTTAAACTTTCTATTAAGAAGTACAATTTTATGAAGATGTCATAGCAAGCAATCTCTGTTTCAGTCATTTTGAAGATAAAAGTGTATGCTTTTTTCTTTCAGCATTATTCATGCAAAATTGATGTTTTTGATAATATCATCTATAATTCACTCACTGCCATTTAAGTGTGATTCACTATAAATCTCTTTGAAATAAAAATCAGCTGAAAATTAAGCTTTTGCTTTCTAAGCACTGACAGGTTTGACTGTATAAGATGCTCTTATTATTTTAGTTGCAAAGTCACTTTACAGCCTATAAATCTGAAGGTGAAGAGTACTCTCAATGGTTATGGAAATATTAGATTTTTAGATATTTTAATTTGTCTACTACATAAATAATTATTTGGCATATGCTACATGGTAGACCTGACGTGGGTACAAAGATACAAATATAAAGGAAAGCAGATTGGTTTCTACTCTCTTTTTTTTTTTG
>LOEQ01002585.1:79067-131635 GCA_001685075.1 Bramus lutescens
GAAAGAAAGAAAGAAAGAAAGAAAGAAAGAAAGAAAGAAAGAAAAAATCAAAGCCAATGTCTTAAAAATAAGTTGGTGGAAACATTGGGTAGAGCAGTTACAGCAAAGTTGGGGATGCTGTGCTAGAGCCTTAGGTGCTATTTGACAACATTATCTTAGCCTCCTTTTAGATGGAGGAGGCCTGTGGTCTGTAACACATTCCGAAAGTTTTCACCTGTTAGTCACAGAAACAGAGGTGGGAATGGAATGGCTATTGATGGGACTAAAAATAGCGCAAGATAAATTGTAATTGGCCTGTGGCTCTGGAACTTCCAACCTCTCCACAATCACCGAGGCTCTGATGAATCAATCAGCTTCTCACAGGCTCGGGGTAAAGCTTTGTTCGTTCCGAGGGCTGTATTTCTTGGGTGGAAGAAGAACTCTACCTCTGCCTGGATACAGTGGCAAGTCCAGCTGTCCCCACACCCACATATCATGCACACCCATACATAATAACAATAAATGATGTTTGAAATCAGCCTAGCAGTAGAGAGAGAGAGAGAGAGCATATGCATCTGAATGCTATCATAGCACTCATTCTACATTCTCTATTGACTTGCTGCTGCACTGTGCATTTCCTATATATTTTAATATGATCAAATGTCTGCTTATTTCACTTATTTCTCCAACTCCATCTCTTACTACTGTCTGTCTATATCTATATTTATATTTATATATCTCTATATCTAACTCTCTATCCATATCTGTNCTATCTATCTATCTATCTATCTATCTATCTATCTATCTATCTATCTCTATATTTTTATAGCCATACTGACTTCTCTGTCCTTCCTGAAGTCACCACAGGACTATTTTCTGCTCCAGAGTCATTGTATATTTCCATGTAGCCAAAAAAGCTTTAGTCTAGAAGTCTGCCTGGTTCCGTTTCCCCCTTGGTTTAGGGAGGTTTCATCTTGAAACACTAATTTATCTATAGAATGCTTTACCCTTTATGATGTCTGCAGCACCTACAGTGGTGTGTGGTGTGTTAAAAAATTTAATATCCTTGGTTTAATCAATCCAAGGAAGAATTCTGACAAATATCCAAAAGAAATAACAGAACACACAATATTTTGCTTCTACCTGAGTTACATTGTTATCTGAGTACTCCCCAAACTAGCTCATTTGTTGTCAACTATACCAGACTTTGAGAACTTAGAAGGAATACCCAATTGAATATTTTACACTCTTGTGGCGGCAAATGGTGGTGACTAAATTTTATTTTCAATGGAAGGTGGGAAAGCTGCTCTGATAGGTTAATCATATCAGCCACCTGCACCATTCTGGTCTGTGGTTCCTTATTTTCTATTTCCCACTCTTTTAAGAATATTTTTTCCCAATTAGTGCTTTCAGTAGACACAGGAAGTCCTAGTTACTGTGATCTCAGTGCACAAAATTTAAAGACCTGGAAGACATTGTGACTTAAGTCATAGAACTATGATAAAAATTTTAACTCATGCTAACTACTGCTTTTGATGTGATAGTCATTGTGTAATACTTTAAAATTTAAAGTCCTACTAATTATTTCTTATCAAGATGTTTATTATACTGATCAACCAAAGCTTTGAAAACAATAGAAGTGAGACTTAAATCAAAGCCAGACCTACAGCCATCATAACTATTGTAATCTCAGGTCTCATGGCTTTATCATAAGAATTACTACATTTAGAGATGAGGAAGTAAGATATGTTGCAATACACCCCCTGTCTTCTAGATATGCCAGGAGTAAATGGTCCTGGTATTGAGTGCATAGTGAATGCATAGTGAATACACAGTGCATGCATAACAGCAGTTGTTCAGATTTACATCATGGCTGATCTTTTTGGTTGTTGGTGTGTGGCAGCCAAAGATATGTGCCACATGCATGCCTTTTTATTGTATTTCCAAAGTCACCCATGATTAGGTGCTTGGGTGGGATACTTTCTCCCTTGTTTAGAGCTGCCACTAAATCACCAAAGCTATCAAGAACCTCAGCACTATAAAGATAGCCATGGGACATCTCAGCCGTCTAAATGAGAAGACAGAAAGACTTTATATCAGCAATCACCTCCGTGTGGCCACCATCCAAACCCCAAAGAAACATTAGTAGAAACTCTGTCCCCATTTGTTTAAAAATATGGTCACCCCTGAGCTAACACTAAAAGAATAAGACTCATAAAAAGCACTTGAGGCACAGAGGAGTTTCTTTGTTGACTTAGCTCAAGTCACATTCATGCAGCCTGTTTTTGCCATGTCCCACATTTCTTTTGTTTGTCTCTGATTATCTGTTGAGTAAAACATGTTCATAGATCACATTATTCAAAGATTGATGTCACTGATTCAAAAATAAATGCAATCATATTATCTTCTAGAATTTAACTCTAACTTTTGCATCTAAAATTTGCTAAAAGGTAATTCACTTTGCAATTTATAAATATCTAAATGTCTTCCCTAGCACCTGTTATGCTTGTCAACATAAACTAAGTATTTGAATTATTTCACTACTGCAGGAGTAATATGAGACAGAGATATGGTGTGGGATGCACTCGCGTGCAACTAAAATTTTGCTACTCCTGTTTCTGCACTTTATTATATGTACATCTTTCTAACAGAATCTTAGTTGGCCAACTTAGTTGGCATCCCTCAAAACCCTATTCTCATATTCATAACAAGAATGTATCCTTTTAGGTTTCTTTTTATTGATTAAGAGATATTTGTGGGTGTTAAACAGACAAAGCTTGTGCAATGAATTATATTCCAGAGCTAGGGAGGGTTCAGTGGGTGAGAGAGCTTTCTGTGCAAGCATGATTATCTGAGTTTGAATGCTTAGCACACAAATAAAAAGGCAGGTATGACTATAAGCATCTATAATCCCAGAACTGGCAAGCACAGACAGAAGGATCTTATCTTCCAGCCTGGCCAAATCTGTGAGCTTATCAGTTTAACTTGATATTACATCAAGCAATAAGGTAGAGAGTGATAGAAAAAGACAAAAAATGTATCCTCTGGCCTCTGTATGCACGTTCACTGACAAGTGTACTCACACTCATTGTGATGGCTACTCTTGCTAGTCAACTTGACATCTGGAATAAGCTGAAACTCCAAAATGTAGGGGACACACCTGTGAGTAAATTTTGTTCAATTTTAGTGGGGAGATCCATTTCTAATCTCTATCTGTGAAATGGGAAAACACACCTTTAATCCAGATGTTTTGAGGTGTGAAGGCCCACCTCTAATCTGTGCATTCTTCTGGTAGATTATAGAAGGAATCTTTTGCTCTTTGTGGGCTTGCTAACATGTCCATTCCTTCACTGGCACGGGTGTCTACTTCTTTGAGATTCTGGCATATGCCAAAGACCAACTGAGACATCCAGCCTCATGGACTGAGCAACTACTGGATTCTTGGACCTTCTATTCACAGATAGCCATTGCTGGAATAGCTGGACCACAGCCTGAAAGTTATTCTCATAAATTCACCCCCCTCTCTTTTTCTCTTTCTCTATCCCTCTGAAAGAAAAGAAGAAAATAAAAGGAAAGACTGTGAATTTGCTTTCTTCTACTTCTTTATCTGGTTTAGAATCTACTCACTAAAGTTATTTTCTGTTCTATATGAGCATCTCTGACTGAGAAAAGGATGAAAGAGTTCTAAGAAATCTGATTCTAACCCTTAATGCTTACCAGTCTGTGAAATGATTTCCCAGGGTTCAGTAATTATGATCAGAAAGATGAAGTGTACAGAGTGCGTAGATCTAGCACCTACACATGCAAGGAAGTCAGGGGCTGGGCTGGCTCAGCCAACACAGATGGCTGTCAGTACAAGAATGGTGGTACCAGAAGGAAAGCCAAGGCCTGGCAAGCCAAAGACTAGAAATAGATGTTGGTGAAAAATTAAAATGACTAACGCCAACCTGGCAATCTTGAGGCACACATACCTTAAATTCTCTTATTTCATATGCTTCACTACCTTGTCAGCTTAGAGAACATGATTGGCCAGAAATTGAGTTCCTAAATCCGGAACTTAATTTTAATTGCCTTAACTAACTGAAGAATTTTTTCAATGATTTGATATTATATAATCCAAAACAGAATGTTTGTTCATAGTGGTGACAAAATGTTGTCTTCATTGATTTGAAACTTTATAACATAATGAGCATAAATTACATTAAGTAAACTGTAATGAGAATTCTTAAATGATGCCAACATTTTTAATTGGTAAAGAACACAGTATTTCTTTTTTTGGTGGAAGGAAGCAAAGAACCTTATTTATGCCTTTGATAAATTTTCTTTTTTTTTTCAACAGTCTCATATACTTCCTTTCATTTTCTGTCAGATGCAATTTCTCGGGCTGAACAGGGGTAAACTCTATTCATTTCCGCCTTGTCACTCCTCTTCAGCCTGGCTCTAAAGGAGACGAAAGCATCTTGTGCAGCCAGAACCCACATGCACTGAAATGACAGAAATGCTCTCAACATCCAGAGACAAGTGTTATGTATATTCGGGCATTATGTGACTTTTTAGTTTCATCTGAAAGTATAAGCAAACAATAGGACAAAGAAAAGAGGACCCTCCTAATAGAAATCAAAACACCAATTTGAAGATAATATGCATAAAAATTTCTTGGCAGGGAATATATCTACAATGTGGGATTAGTCCCATATAGACAAATGGGATTGAGGTATAGGGAGTTACTTGATTCATTCAGGCATGTGTGATAGGTCAATTAAAATGCTTAAATTGGCAAATTTTCAATAGAGCAAATATTTACTCCGATGTCGATCATTATCCAACATATCTGTTATACTATATAAATAAAACAAAAACAGTGAAAGGCAAAAAGCAAACAACAGGGATTTATACATCAGCAAGACTCCATTAATTACGCACCTGGCATAAGAAACAAAACGGTAAACACAAAGAAGGGACACAGCCCTTGCCTTCCTGCTTTGAAAGCTGAGATACAATGCTTCTATTTTTAAACAAATAGTTATGCATCGTCTGTGCTCTAAGTACTGTTCTAGGCATTAAATCTCTGTTAAGTAACAGTCATCCACTCATGGTTTTCATGGTAAATGAGGAATACAGAAATAAATACATCACATTGGTTGTAGTTGGAGAAATGGACTTAGGATACAGTGCGAGAAAGGACAACTCACAGTGGTGGTGTAGATAGTGTGTAGGTGGGTGGAAGGGTAGTTTTAAGTAGAGGGTCAGCAAATACTCCATTAGACAGGTGATATTTAATGAAGACCTAAAAGAGATGCCCAATCAATTTAAAGACAAGTAATGTTGATATATAGAGCATGGAGTTTTTAGAAATAGGGAGCATCAAGTGTGAGGTGCTTGAGGATTGTAGCAGAACTGTAGCAAAGGAGAGACTGGGACAGAGAAGTGACAAGGAAAACAGAGGCCTTTGATGTTTATCACTGGCTTATGTCTTTACGTCCTTGTTTTCCAGCATGTGGTACTAATTTTGGAGGTTGTAGAGTTTAGAATGTAAGGCCTAGATGGAGAAGTAGGACACTGTGGTGGGCCTTTGAAGGTTATATGCATCCCCAGGTTTCTAGCTTGTTCTTTCTGCTTTCTAGTCTGCTATAAACAAACAGCGCTCATCTACCATTTACGTCTATCACTGCTTTGTTTGACCACATGGTCAAAGAAGCATGGAATGAAACTTCTGAAATCATTAGCTTCTTCTCTAAAATAGAGCTCTCCCCTTTACGTGGATTCAATTAGGTATCTGTCACAGTGACTACAGAGTTAAGTAATATAAGATTGCTGTAGAAAATAACTCTCTGGGACTAGGGAAATGCTTCCATCAGCAAAGCATATGCTTCACAAGCATGAGAAGCTGAATTGAGTCCCTGACCTTGCTCAGTATGCTGGGCATGGTGGTTCATGCTTATAGTCCTAGATCTGGGCAACAGAGACAGGGAATCCTGTGGGTCATTGTCTATCCTGGACTAACAGAAGAGCTCAAATGTCTCATAATGTCAAGTGATCTCACTTTACATTCTGTCTCAAATGAAAGGTGAATGACTCCTGAGTAATGGCACTTGAGATTGACTCTGATTTCTACACATATAGACCCACATGCACAGATAGACACACATATCTTAAAAATAACAGAAGGACAAAAATTAATTCTCTGCCAAAATAAGGAAGTATTGGAAAGTTTCTGTGATATACATGACATCCTATGATATTTTAATAGGATTCTTCTGGCTTTCATGTGATAGCAGAAAACCAAGGAAATAATCCATAGTCATTGAATTAATCTTGAATTTGCAAAAAAAAAACATGGTAGAGTTGAGAAAGATTTGAAAGAAGGTAATGGAAAGAAGTTCAGAGTGTGGGAGGGGATGACCAACTTCTAGATGTGTGATTTAGGATTGGAGGTAATAATAGCAAATGGAGTAAAAAATTATCCCAGGAGATCTTGGTTTGACAATGAAAGATACTGCTACATACATAACTGGAAAAGGCTACAGGATAAGATGGGAAAAGAAAGCAGAAATCTTTACCTGGGACTGAGTTTAGATGCCTATATTTCGTAGGGGCTATCAAGGATGTTGGTGTAAACATCGGGATCAAGTAACTATTTGTCTTTAATATCAAGAAATTTTATAATATCACAAAATCAGTGACCATAGGTACAAAGTAAGCATGAATCTAATAAAAAAATGGAACTATGCTCACTTCAGTGTTTTATGGTTAGAAAAGTAAAGTATAACCAGCAGAGGAGAAGAATGAGAGACTAAAGACAAGGAACGATGGCAGGAGACTGCGGACTTCTGGAGAACAGGTAAAGAATGCCTGTACAGGAATAAAATAGTCTATAGTAGCAAGCACTGATGAAATACCATACAATGATTGGATTTCACACATACTGCCATTTTGAATTTATTACTCTGTTAGAAGAATATTAGTTTTGTAATGGTTGGTTTTGTGGTTGTGCTAAACTTAATATTCAGGACTGGTTTCCTTAATGACTAATGGAATACATGTATGGGATAGATTTTGAGGACTATGTGATTTTTAATACAGAATCAAAGGAGCTAATATGACAAAAAGACATGGTATCTGGGTGTGGTTCAGGGGTAATCGACCACCCCTCAGCTTGCAGAAGGCTCTGGTTTGATTCCCATCACCAAAACTAAACAGGCAAGCAAACAGGACAATGAAAAATATCAGTTTTTATATAAGGAACTCAACATATGGCTTAAAATGTCTCCTTCCAATGTCTAGACTCATGTTTGAAACTGTGTCTATAGAAAACTTTGAAGGAAGTAGAGTGTTCTGTGTATGTGCTGTCCTTGTCAGAAGAGCTCATCATTCCTTATGATACTTTTTATGATTGTTATCAGTCTTTTCTCTCATTGGCAAATGGCTCTCACCATTACCAGCAAATTAATTGCAGCACAAAGATGACTAATATCAAGATGGTCACTAAGAATACATTTAGAAAACCACAGCATTTCTAAGAGGTTTCTCTTTCTTCCCACCATAGTATCCTCTTATTAAATTATATACAAACTGGATATAGAGATACCAACTCTTGTCCATAGTCATTGCCTGATGGCTACTGTTATGATGTCACACACACCATGCTCACCTGTCTGAAAGGGCATGGCATAGCTTAGGGATTCATTGAAAATAAAGAGAATGGTGATCATAAATGCATGGAAATCTGTATAAGTATAGTCTTTCCAATTTCTGTGCTTGTCTTTTATCACTATTAGTCTACCCAACTCTCTTTTATATCCAGGTAAGGACTTAATAATAAAATTGGATATGCTTTTACTATAACCAATATTTTTTTTCTCATCTCTCAGTTACTTGGCTTTTGACCATTTTTATCATTAAAGACTAAGTTAAAATTCACCTCCCAGGCAAGATGCCAATTGAAATTGCTAGCTATACAAATTTTGCAGAAAATGTTGGTCATATTATTAGTGGAAATTCATGTCCAAATACTATATGCATTAACTCATCATTTGGAATGTGACTCCTTAAGTCAAATAATTTTACACTCTAGTCACTCAGTGGATAACATCAGCATGTTTTGTAAATCGTTTTAATCTGTAGTTGTATAATAAGTACAGTACTATTTTATTAAGAAAAATTGTCAGTATTTTTTCAGTTCACACAAGTAGTTTGCTAGTTACTGGGGCTAACAAGAAACGCATAGACTTTAGCTTCCTGAAGCTCACAGACTAGAGATTAGAAATTATCTTGTTCAATTATTAAGTTTCTTATTTAGAAAAAATAAGGTTACATCAAGTTTAATAAATTTCTCAGGATTTAGAATCGAAGCCATGTCCTGTATGTCTAGTGAGTGTGATTTCTACTTTTGCAAAATTCTGACTTCCTGTCCATCCTGCGTGTTTAAAAGCAAGCAAAAAAAATTAATAAAAAAAATCAAGGTATAGATGTTTGGTCCATACTTTTCCTTTCTTGAAATTCCAAATAGCTTGGAGACATCCTGCTGTTCTGCTAAGTCTGAATTCCATTTTTTTCTATCAGGTATCCAGTAATTGATTGGTGGTTTTCAGAGCTGGTGATTATCCCTTGATTGACTCCAGACAAGAATCCAACTCTCTCACTAAACAAGCTCATTGCCTTTAGAGATAGGGGCTTTTCAATTATTTCAAACCATCACACTTGCTCCTAAAGTTATCCTCTTTTCTGTACTAATATAAATGGCTTCAAAACCCTGCACTGAGCTTACAGTTTTTTGAATATTGAATTTTTAAATGTCTGAAATATAAGACTGTTATCTGAGACATCATGGAATAAGCAAAGAAAGTGCTTGTTTCTTTTCTTTCATTCTTTTTTAAAAGGAGGTTTTTCTCCCATTTTGGTCCAGATATAAACAGACTACAATCAATTCCTCAGGAGCCACTTGTCATTTCTTGTCTTCATTTTCACAGTGTGGGTGAAGTCATGTCAGAGTATACTTTTACCCAGAGGTTAAAAAAAAATTGCTTATCAGTTCTTGGCCTTGCTTCAACTGCTGTATAAAAATAAATTGGCTTCTCCCCATACTTCAAGAAGACCTGTTTCCAAGCAAGGCTTGTTGGAGGCTGCAGGATATTATGCGGGTAAGCAAAATATCATGCCTGTGCTTGAAGAATTTGCAAAATGTTCAGTAAGTTCCTTAGAAAAGAGAAGCTCAGAAAAAATGGAGCTGTCACATTATTACTGTGGATTCATGTAGTGCCTCTGCGGACATCATGAATTTCCACAGTAAATCTATGACATATCTATGGTCTTCATGTGTTGGATGGTGGCAAGGAGGAGCCCAAAGGTTAAGTTCAGAGACAGGCAGTATTCTGTTTCCCCTAAAGACAAAGGGCAGTGAGTGACAGTGGAGAAGTCATGGCCAGAGCGGTCAGCATGCAAAGCAGAACAGGATTACAGCTCAGAAAGAGGTCTCTTTTAAACTGCTTAGAACTAGAAGCACTTTGGACTTTAGCATATTTACAAATGCACAATCAATCTCATGAAGATAATACATTTATTGAGGTTTCACACATACCTTGTACATGTATTGGGAATGTAATTATATATAGTACTTTTTATGTCTGCATTTTGATGATGACCCATTACATGCAGTCAAGTGTAAACATTTCCAGCAGTGACATGCTATCAAAATGGATTGAATTTGAGGGTGTGGCCCTGAGAAATTACACATACCCTAGTGGATGGCACTATAGCTTACACATACATGCACCACCAAATACATACATTGTGCTTTTTTTTTTCCAAAACGTAAGAACCTGTGAAATTCAGAGGGAATAGTGTATGGAGATTAGGGAGTGAATGAAGGGGAGGAAATGAGGTGTGAATTTAATCAAAATGTCACATATGCACAGAAGATACTCTCGAACAATAAAAATTGTTTTAAAAACTGAATTTTGAAGCATTTTTAGCTTTTCAGCTAGGGATACTCAGCTCATATATCACATACACACAAACACAGACACTGTGTGTATACACATATAATATGTGTACATATTTATATGTATACACACACACACACATATATATATATATATAATTTCCATAGGCTATTACTAAGTCTTAGAAACACAGCTATTGCTACTATATCAGCTAATAAACCCTAATTTGAGATGATGTTTCAGTGACCAGGAGGTGTAGCCTTGAAGTGCCATCCAATGCTTACATCATTGGTGATGTTTCATTCATAAACTCCTCTGTGATACCTGGTGTACCCAGATTTAAGTTCTGTCACAGTCTGAAGTTGGAAACCTGCTAGCTCTACTGTCTCTTCTCATTTCCTTACATTCTGTTCTGACTTTCTGTGAAATTCTTAGTTCCTTAGAAACTCTGATATTCCTTTCTCTGCATTTTTCCAAATACTTTTTTTTTGCACGATATGCTTTCTTTCAACCACTGTATCTCCATCTCTCTTCACCCGAACACCTAGTCATGCTGAAAATTTCAATACAAGTGTCTGTTTTCTGGGGAAATGTCCCTTAAATTCCCAGGCCATGTGATCTGTCCCTTTTCAAGCTCTCATGATACCCAGTGATATTTTTGTATGAACAATATAAAAAGTTTTGTTAACATTTCCTCAACCAGGACACAAGGATCTGTGAAGACACCATGATTTCTTTATCCTTGAAGTCCCATGACTAGTACATCATATGTGGGTGACCTGCTACTATATGGTAATCAACACTGTAGTTAAAATAACTATTTATAAAAAATTTAAGGATGTCTTTATCCTTTTACTATGGGATAGTATTACTGCTGCTTTCTGTATCAAAGAACCATTATAAATGATGGGTAAACAATGATGAATAAGCAAAAAAAAAGTAACAGGTGCCTTGATAATAAGGTCCTGTTCCTTACTGTTGTTATTCCTATATTGTTAAGGAAATCCATACCAGATAAAGTAATTAGTGGTTTAAGTATATAGAATCTTTCATAATTACCCTTTAGTATTACCCAAAGAAAACTAACAGAATGTCATTATTTTTCATTTCAATACTAGTTGGAAGCTGTATTGGTCAATATTCTTTAGAGCAACAGAACCAATAGAATGGTCATATATAAAGGGACAATTTATTAAATTGCCTTACACTATACAGTTCAAGTACTCTAACTCCATATTTGTAATAGCTGCCTCATGCCAGATAGGTGAAGAATGTGGTAGCTGCTCAGTCCAAGAAACTGGTACTTTAACAGCTCTGTGTGGTTTGAAAGAGAATGCCCCCCCAGGCTCATTCATTTGAATACTTTGTCCCCTGTTGGTAGAACCATTGAGAAGGATTAGGTAGTGTGGACTTATTGGTGGGCTTTGAGGTTTCATGCTCATACTATTCCCAGTTAGTACTATCTTCCTCATAGCTGTATTTTAAGATTTAAGCTTTTAGTTACTGCTCCAGCATCACATCTGCCTGATTGTAGCCCCATTCCCTACCATAATGGCTATGGCCTCACCCTCTGAAACTTAAGACCCCAATAAACTCTTCTATAAGTTACCTCAGTCATGGTAGCATATCAAACGAACAGAAAAGTCACTAAGACAAGAGTAAATCTGGCTGCTAAAATTAGGATCATAACTGAAGAATGCCTTGTTTTCGTCTTCTATTATTTCTTTTATATTTTATTACATCATTTCTCCCTTCCCTTTTCTTCTTCCAACCACCCCTGTATACCCCATTACTTTCTTTCAAATTCATGTGCTCTTCCTTTTTAATCTTTGTTACAAGCATATATATGTAAACACTCACGTATATCTAACATATATCTATATATACATATATACACATACATATATATGTATATATTCCTAAATATAGTGCCAATTAATAAGTCTACAAAATAAATATCACACCAAGGCCTCAGGAAATATTAAGAAAGATGGGATGGAAGATTAAAAGAGCCAGAGAATAAGGAAGTTTTTCTCTGAGATTGTGTCTCTCAGTAATGTCAGGAGGTATGCCTACAAAGTCCCACCAGCATGACTGCACAGATATGAGCTGAACATGGACAATAGCATTCAATGTGTGAAAGTGGACAGAGAATGGGAGACCCTGGAGGCCTCAGCCCTACATGAAGAGTTACAGACTACTGGGAAATGCTGAGAATGCCTGGCTTTTAGTCAAGATGGAAGGTAGAGGAAGCTGGTTCTAATATCAGCAAAGGAGTCAGCAGCAACAGCATCTGAGTATATAAACTTGACATGGAGAGTGAAGGCTGTGATTTTTCCAGGTCCTTTTAACTGGCCTATAATCAGAAGCTACCCACACGTTCAGGCTTAGTCTTTGCACATCAATGAACACAGTGAAGGCAATCACCCACAGATGGGCCCACAAACCCATCTGATATAGGCGCTGCCTAAAAAGGCTCTCAGCTCCACTGATTTTGGTTGTGTCATATTGATAAAGCCAGCTATCAGAGTAACCACAATTCATTTTCTTAAGTGATGATTTTTCTATCATGTACCAAGTTGAAGACAGACATAAGTTCAGAGTAGGTATGTGTTTCCTTTCAAGTATATGATGGCTCAGATATTAATACATTGAGAAGCATTCCTTGAATACCACAGACAACACCCATGGAAAGTGAGCCAGATCTAAGTTACTAATGGAGAGAAAAACTTATAAAAAAAGATCCAAAGTGAGGTGGTGGACATACTGAACGGGAGGACCCAGAAAGAGCACTAACAGGCTCAACAGTGTCTCTCAGGAAGTGTAGTAGGTTGTAAAAGAGTAACAGAGAAAGTAGGCTCCTGGCAGTAGACTAAGCAGATGGACAGAAGGATACACAGGGAACTTCTCCAGGAGATTAGCAGTCCCTCCTTTGGTAGAGCTACTATGGTGTCATGGTATCCAGCTGGACTAAGGTCATCTATCCTCTCTGTACGCACTCCTTTCCTTGCCTGAGCACTCTGGTGGTGGTGGGCTAGGGCAGGGCTTATAAGCAGGGACATGGTCAGTACGGCTTGCTTTGCACTCATGTGATGAGCTTCAAGGAGTAGCTGGCGACTTAGCCTCATGCTCCTCATACGTACAAGAGGAGCCTGCGTCAGTCTTTCAATGCTTGGTTCAGTTTTCTGGTCTCAGCACTCTTTGCAAGATCTTGACAAAGGAAGTGGTTTTGGGGAGGATAGGACACTGGGTGTTGATGTTCTATTTGTCTCAAGGATTGCACAGCTCTTTTTTTTCCCTATTGCTAATAATATTCTTATTTAATTTAACAAGGACTCCCAAGTGTTTTTACTAGGAAGCGACAGGCATGTCTGCACCACCCTCAGAGGGGTCTTTCAGGGAAAAGTGGTTGTGGGCACTCGTGAGCAAAAGGAGATGAGAGAAACTCAGTGTCATTATGTAATCGTTGCCAGGCTGAACTGGTATTTTTCACCTTCTCATCTATGAGTCCTTGTGGTAGTATTGGTTCCTAGCACCTTTCCAGAGTAAAGGGCCAGGCACTGGTTAAGCAGAGCTATTAATAGAAGACCTGCGTATTTCCAGAGTCCCTAAAGCTTGCTATCCCTTGACTCACCATATGCCTCTCATTTTAAAAATGGCTTCCCTCAGTAGAACACCACAAACACTTTTTATCTGATATTTTTTTTCAGGGATCATCGAGCCACAGAGAGGATGATGGGCATTTTTGAGAGAGCATCAGAGACTTTAACCGGACTGGGTCACCATAGAGGTGTCAGATTGTTCCCTATTGGTCACAACTTAATGTAAAGGAGGTTAAAAGAGTAATCACAAATGCATCACACTTTAAATATCTTCTAACAAGCTGCATTTAAACTTGCGTCTGAATCTATCACATTTTTTAAAGGTGTTTCATTTCTCTGAGGGCTTAACAATAGGCACAAGGACACGTGTTAGTCTTTTAATCCCACAACCTTCCTCTCCTATATCCCACCCATGGAGGTAGAGTGTATCGAGAAAGAAATAAGATTGTATGGCAATTTCAAAGCACATAGAAGATAAAAAGGAAATTCTTTTGCTGATTTTTTTTTCAGATTCACAATTCTATATGGGTCACTTGCTAATAAAGCCCTAAAGTGTTACCTGAGTATCCATCAAAATAGTAAGGCTTTATGCTTTAACAGTGGGTGTTGCCTGATAAGATCAAGGGGAATTTGATAAGATTTATGATTTAGTGCCTCCCTTTGCTATCTCTTTATCATTTATATGAGACCCACGGAGTAAAAAGGGAAGGAACAGAAATCAATGATGCAATATTTTATTTTCAATTTTGTTTTTTGATGTACAATCTCCCAACTCAAACTCTTCCTGCTGACAATGCTTTGCATCTAAGAGTATTCAGTGTAAGATATCATGACTTAGGAAAGTTGTTTCATAATGATATCTGACAATGCACTGGAATAGCTGTCTACTGTCATTACTCAAGAGTCTTTGCCACCACTGTTGGCTCCCATTTTTCTTGGACATCTCCTCTGCCTTTACTTATGAGGCCACTTTTAAAATTCACTTATTCTGATAAGAGACCTTGTCCCATTAGGTTTCTTCTCACACAGTAAAGACTCTCCTTGGGGTTTCATACCCTTTCTTCATAAAGGTAGCCTTGTGTTTCTAAATTAGAGAAAAAACTTGAATAATCTGTGTCTAATTAACTCACCTTCTTTGACAAACATACAAAACAATTCATTAACAGCAAGGGAAGCTTTGTCCCACTCAAATGCAATGCAATTGCTTCTAGTCTTTTGCGCTTTGCATTCATGCCGTCCTAAGTGAGCACACAACATACCTGAACAGGAAATGAAGTAGATACAAACACAGCTGCAGTCTCTCTCCAACACATGCTACCTGGCAACAAAACTTCACCTTTAGCTTACGAAATCACAAGTCAGCACACTATATCTTGAGTTAGAAAATGACCTAAAAAAAAACTTTGGCATCTCCGTCGACACATTTGTGTCCTGCTCAGAGAGTCCCAGGTGATAAATAAAGTTCAGCTGATAGTTTGCTAACAAGCCTGTGGGGCTTTGCTCGCACAAATACTCAGTGCTTTCTAAGAGTTTTGCTTGTAGGCTGTTTTGCTCAGGCAGAGATGGGAGAGTGGGGATTCTTCCTAATGGATGGCAGACATACACTTTCTCTTATTTGTGGACAAGCAATCTGCCCTACCAGTGGCTTGTAAAATCAGAACTATGATTTTTAAAGGGCTTTTTGCCATTGTTATTGTAATCTTTTTAAAAAGACATATTTATGCAAGGAATCTAGATGGTATTTTAAATTGATATATTCAATTTCATCCTAATGATAATTCTCAGTACACTGCTAACTTGAGGAAAGTATGTAATGTCTGGGTATAAGTGACAACTTGATTCACCTGCCTCAGTACTTGAAAGCATTTGGCACATCTTAAGTGTAGGTTTGAACAGAGCAAGAAAGGTAGGACACCAATCACTTGCTCAGGGACGGAAGATGCCCACCAGGGATGAAGCAGTCAGGACCAATGGAGACGTTTCACTCTCACAGTCTGGGAGAGAGGGCTGGCAGTAAACATGGAGGTGCTGCCTGAAGGAAGGTGGCCACATACCTGCTTTGTTCTGCTATACTGTTGTGCCTACAGTGCTCTCCTCTCTGCAGGCCAGTGAACATTATGATTAGATGATAGCTTCCTGACTGCCTTGATACACATATTCCTTTTTTTCCAATGTCAGAATCTCTTAGATAAATTATAACAATTATAACAAGTGCACCAAGTCCTTGTCTCCTCTCCTCTCCTCTCCTCCCCTCCCCTCCCCTCTCCTCCTCTCCTCTTTTTCTTTGACATAGGGTTCTGCTACATAGCTCACGGTGTTCTCATGTAAGTGATACTTCTGCCTCATTTTTCTTAGTGCTGCGGCACTTCTAGCCTAAAGGTTTTGAAGTCTGGAACAGTTTCTGGTCATTCTATTACTGAAGACGATATCGTTAGAATGAAGGAGGTAATTGCTTTCGTCATAGTACAGGCATTTCTCGACCTTCTAGAGCAAGTTTGGAACTACATCCAAACTTACGTCCACCAGCTGTTATGGTTCTCGCCGGCTGATGTTGGGGAAAATCACAGATAGCGCTCTCAAGTCCTGTAATTCACAGTGAATTCTTGTCAACACTTTTATGAAAGTCAGTGAATAAACCAATAAGAAACTGAGTATATTGAATATAAAGTTAGTAATAGAGTCAATGGAAATGAGTCTCACTCTCCACACGCTACCAAACTGATATAAATAAGTATGCAGAACACAAAATAGAAATTGTTTATTAAGCAAGTAAAAGCTTAGAAACAAATAACATCAAAACATTCTAAAAAGAAACCACAAGAAAGCATCCCAAAATTTACAAATGGGATAATGGCATATATCCTTATATAAAGACACAGCAGATTGAGTTAAAAAACAAAATTCAACTGGGGACTGCATATAGTAAATGTATCTAAAATAAAATGTTTTAGAAATATGAAAAATAAAAAACATAAATTAAAGCAAGAAGAAGCACATACTAAAAAATGTCAACTGCATGATTTAGAAAAGATTGATGCAAAGGCAACCTTTCCAAAGATGAAGATACAATTTTAATATATTAAAAAATCTAAATCACAACAGAAGATTTTTAGACTGGAAATTATGTAGTATACCATTAGGATAAATTTTCAAGAAATACAAGGAAATGTCATGAATAGAAAAACCTGAGAGCACACATACCAGTTCAGGAATATAGTGAGTACAATATTTATGTTTCAATGCATCAGAAAGACATTATTTGATTTAACCAGCATTGGGACAGCTGGACAGCAATATAATGTTAGCTCCTTGGGTTGTTTGTGTTTGAAAATAGTCAAAATTATTTGAAACTTTTTTGAAATGTATAATAAAATAATTATTTGAAATATGTAATAAAAGTACTAGGAGAAGAGCCACAGATTTGGGTTCTGAGCATCTTATTCAAATTGTCACAAACATTTAATTAAATTGCTGAAATAGCACATGTAATATGTGGTAAACTGTAGTTTGAATCTAAGCAAACTGATTTCAGGGAAATGCTTGTTAAGTAGGTCTCTGAAACAAACATGTACACGCACAAAATAATGGCAATAAAAAAAATACTATGCATTATCCTGGAGGAAGATTCCACGTAGCCTATAAGGTGAGTTCTTAAAGTAATTCTTAGGGTTGGCAGGTAGATCAGGTGGTAAAGTGCTTGATTTGCAAACAAGGAGACTAGATTTCAGAAATCTAGCACCCGAGAAAAAAGTCAGGTATGTACAATAATAAAATATTGGAAAAGAATTGGGGGTTGGGAATTTGCTGTCCAGTCAACTTCATAGAACAATGGTTGAAGAGCTCCAAGCCCACTGAGAGAACCTGTCTTACAAAATAAGATAGAAAGTGACTGAAGAGGAGTGTTGACACCTTTCTCAGGCCACCCATCTGCAACCACACTTACACACACAGCAAGAGAGGAACCTGCTCAGATTTCACTACATGAAAACTGCAATTACAACCAGGCAGTTGTGGCACACGCCTTTAATTCCTATACTCAGAAAGCAGAGGCAGGCAGATCTCAGTGAGTTCAAGTCCAGCCTAATTTACAAAGTGAGTTCTAGGACAGTCAGAGTTGTTACACAGAGAAACCCTGTTTTGAAAAACAAAACAACAAAAAAAAGACAAAAACAAAAACAAAGAAAGGAAAAGCTGTAATTTTTATGTGAAGAATATGTAACAAAATTGAAATTCAATTTAAAATAGTTATAATACAAATGCAGAATAAAATTAAGCTATAATTGTAACTTCATCTTTTTTATTTTGATAGAATAATTTGTTTCGCTTGCAGGGTTTTTTGTGTTACTGAATGAGAATTTTGCGAAAGTGAGAGAAAGGGTATTGTCACATCTAATATTAGTTTTCTATTCAAAAGTATGCTTTCTCTTCTTTCTAAAAAGCCAGAATATGTCCCTTACTATGAAGACTCTACTTCATCTCCTGGGAGGTGTCTTGATTAATCAAACAAAATAATTATTGGGCAGATAACTTAAGGGCTACTTGCTGAAGGATTTTCCTATACACCACCCCTTTTGTTTAAATAAGAGAGTTCTAAGCCTAATACAAAATTATATATAATAAGAACAAATATCAAGTATAAAAATTGGAATTACAACCAGCATATAAATATCAAGCAAGAAACATGTGATAAATGTTTCAATAATTAGCCTATCCTAAGGAGTATACTAAGTCTTCTATTATAAATAATTTGACCAAGTCATGAGAGGAAAGTAATTATGACTATCTAGTCTTCAACCCCATCAAACACCCGAGAAGGGAAATAATATTACTTGAGTAAAAAGGAAGTACAATAAGCAACTTCCAAAATGTGCAACATATGACAGAGACAACTGGCTACCTGGGCAATCACCCAAAGTTTCATTTGCAATGTTGGAGCAACCAACTTTGGCTAAGGCCTAGAGTAACTGACATACCATTTTCAGAGGCAGGAAATTTTTTAAAACCATTTTACTCTGTCTTGGCAGGATTTGACAGTCTTTTTTTCTCATATCCTGATTGTACTGTCTGGACATCACACATTTTTCAGTGGTCGATGCATGGGTAGTTCCTTGTCCAAAGGCCAGTTTTGCCAAGAAAAAAACAAGCTCCAAGAGGGGTGTCTTTAGTGCTCAGCATTCCACTCAGGATTAGATCAGTGCTGCCAGGAGCAATCAGGTCAAGAGAACCCTAATTTATTTAAGTGCCATAATCTACAGCTCTTTGAAGTGGTAGAAGATTGCTTATCTATATAGAATACAATCTCTACTATCTAAAGAACCTGATTAGTCTAACTATAAGTATGACAAACATGGATGACTATTGACCTATACTTTTTAATATCTATATAACTTAAAGACTAAGATTTCATATTAGAATATTAAACAATCTCTAAACAACTGTTCAACAAATGAAGACAATGACCTCAAAATGTAAACAATGTATAAGAATCTTGATCAGAGGTAGAAATGTATATTGCAATATAATAAATATACCCTAAAATTGTATCAATATATAAAATGTCTTAAGCAGAGGTAGAAGTATGCATGTGTACATTATGACAAAATAACTTTGCCTAGGTATACAAATATTGTAGACAAAAATAGGGTAACATTTAATATAATTTAAATTTGTATCAATATACAAGAATCTGTACCAATGTAAATTGTGTATAAGTAATAGCTTAGAAGTATTAACTCTATTATTCACTATTATTATTAGTATGAGTAAGCTCACACTAATCTCTTATCCAATCCAATTTCCCCTTTTTTCCCAAAAAGATCCCTGAGCCTACATATATTCCCCCCAATGCTTTACCTTATACCAATTATAATCAACCACTAATTGATGTCATTAATCCTGAGGACAAATTTTGTTGGGAGAGGGGACGTCATCTTCTAGAATTACTTCCAGCTGTCATGGGAGCCATGTTCTTTCTATGGGATCTTGTGAAAATAAAATAATGGTCAAAGTCCAAGATTACTGTCTGGTATAATTGCAGATTGTCTCTGAGTATTCGGTAGGGTTTTTCTGAGGTTCCTATTTGGAGTTCTAGCCAGAATGTTGTAAAAAGGTACACTATTTCAGCTAACAAAGTTGGAACCATCTTGAGCAGCTGGTACCCNTTGTTGGGAGAGGGGACGTCATCTTCTAGAATTACTTCCAGCTGTCATGGGAGCCATGTTCTTTCTATGGGATCTTGTGAAAATAAAATAATGGTCAAAGTCCAAGATTACTGTCTGGTATAATTGCAGATTGTCTCTGAGTATTCGGTAGGGTTTTTCTGAGGTTCCTATTTGGAGTTCTAGCCAGAATGTTGTAAAAAGGTACACTATTTCAGCTAACAAAGTTGGAACCATCTTGAGCAGCTGGTACCCAAAACAGGTCTTATAGTAGCGCTGTCAGCATCATGACATCATATAGTTGCTGTTGTGGGGCACCATCTACTTCCTGGAAACTTCAAAGATTACTGCAGGAAAATTCATTGTTCATTGTGGAAAACTTTAACATTATTTATACAGACGTATATTCAATGAAAGGTATGATAGAGACAAAAAGGCATGAAAAAAGTAAATTTTTTTCTATTTTTTTTTCTTCCTGGCCCATGCAATGGCTCTTGACATGAGAAAGAAATTTTGAATTTTTTTTTAACAATATGCTTGGATTTAGAGAAGGACAGAGCAATTGTCCAACTCCAAAGCCAGCTTTGATTTATAAGTGAATAGTGACTATTATTGTAGTTGATATTCAGAGATTCTTACCCTCAAATGACCTATATTCATAAGTCATAATTTGTTTTGCTTCGTCATTCTATCTGGATGATTATATTTTCCTCTTTAGATATTTAGAAGTACAGGGTCTCTTGATTTTTTTGAAGATGATTATTTTCCTGCAAAGACAAAAACAGAACCCTGCCCCAACCTTACGAGGTTTCTTTACCACTGTATGGTTGTCACCTCTGTGGATGAGCCATCATTTCTTTTTCTCAAGAGATTTCTTTTTTCAAACTGAATGTTTATTAATTTTGATGGTATCCATAACTTTTCTTCTCCTGTGCAAACAAGAGCAAAACCCCTTCCCCAACATAGCATATCTCCTGGTTTCCATTATGAGGTCAACACATCCTTGAAACACACCAGCTGATTTAATTCAGAAAACTTCTTTTATCCAATGTCTCTCTGCTGCTGGTGTTCTTTTCTCATTTGAGTTAAGAAAATTCAAGGTTAATAAAGTATTATGTATTCATTTCTGGGGGTATTCTCCATCCCTTTCTGTTTGTTTAATATATCTTTTATAGTTCAGTATGTTCTTTCTATAACTGCCTGACCTGTAGGATTGTTTGGTGTACTTGTAATATGCTTTATATTATATTAAGCAAAAAACTGTTTCATTTTCTTTAAGGCATATGCTGGACCATTATGTGTCTTTATTTGTGTAGGTATACCCAAGATAGCCATAACTTCTAATAAATCATGGTTACTGAATCAGCATTTTCTGAGCTCAAAACAGTTGCCTTTTGAAAACCTGAATAAGTAATGGTGTACATATTCTAATTTTCCAAAATCTTCAAAGTGGAACACATCCATCTGCCAGATTTCATTCCTTTGAGTACCCTTTTGGTTAGTCCCTGAAGGTAGTGGTATTTAGTTATAGAAAGAGCAAGTAGGACATCTTTTTATAATCTCCTTAGCTTGTTGCCATGTAGAAAAATCTCTTTCTTTAAATATTTGCTATTGACATGATGTTTCCTATGAAATTCTGAGGCCTTCAACACACTTCCAAACAATAATTGATTCATTTCTGCATTACCTTGTACTAGAGGATGTAGCAGACCCATATGGGACACAATATGTGTCATGTATATGGAGTAAAGCCTATTCCTGACTACATTCTGAACCTGCATGAATAATGAAGTCAGTTCTGTATCATCTGGTATAAATTCAGTGATTTCAGTATGCAGGACAACTCTTTCTTCATATTATAAATCAGTAATTATATTAAGAGGTTCTTTGAAATCCCTTATCACCATGAGAATAGCATATATTTCTGCCCTTTGGAGAGAATTATATGGGCTTTGTTCTACCTCACTTAAATCTTTGGATTTGTCACCTACCTTTCCTGATTTATTTGCATCAGTATAGAATGCATGGACTCCAGTTATTGCTGTGTCACATAGGTGGGGGAAGAATCTAAGTAGTTCTCTTTATAAGGTTAATTCTATCATGTTTGGGGTAATTGTTATTAATCTCTTAAAAAATTAGAAAATATCTTTGCCAGTGTTCATTGTCTTCCCATAACTTTTTAAAATTTCATCAAAATAAAAGGCACTATAATCTCTGTTGGGTCTATACCTGCTAGTTGACAAAATCTCAATTTTCCTTTTATAATTTATTCAGAGCCATTTTCCACATAAGCTTTTAATTTATTACTTGGCTTAATTTATTTATGTGATAAAAAGATCCATTCTAAGATAATATCTTCCTTTTGCATTAAAATTCATGTAGGGGAAATTCTGGAAGGTGATATGACTAAAATGCAATTAAGATTTGGATTTGCCCTATCCACATGTGCCTCCTGCAATTTTTCTTCAATTACAATCAATTCCTTTTCCATTTCATCTGTTAATTCCCTGTGACTATTTAAGTCTTTGTCACCATATAAGGTTTTGTTTAAATGAACTGTTAGATCAGGTGTTATCCCAACATCTGGTCATAGACTGGAAACGTCTACTAACAATCTTTGAAAGTTGTAAAAAGGGTCTCTGCTAATTTGTGCCTTTTGTGTGCTAATCTTCTGTAAACCTTTTTATAATCTAATAAGTGACAGAATTTCCTCTCTGTATTTTTTCAGGAGCAATTTGTAATCCCCATTTTGGCAAATAATTTCTTTATTTTTTCAAACATTCTTTCTAAAGTATCTGTTTGAATCAGATAACAAAATGTCATCCATGTAATGGTAAATTATAGATTTAGGAAATTTTTACATATTATTTCCAATGGCTGACTTACAAAGTATTGACATAGGGTGGGGCTATTGAACATTCCCTGTGGGAGAATGTTGCACTCATATCTCCTAGTAGGCTGAGAATTATTGTGAGTAGGCACTGTGAAGGCAAATTTTTCTCTGTCCTTTTTCTTGTAAAGGTATAGTGAAGAAACAATCTTCAAAATCAATAAGTATAAGAGGCCATCCTTTTGATAATAAATAAGGAAGAGAAATTCCAGGTTTTAGAGGACCCATAGGTTGAATTACATTGTTGATAGATCTTAGATCTGTTGCCATTCTCCATTTACCAGATTTCTTTTTAACAACAAATATAGGAGAATTTTAGGGGCTGGTTGATTCTTCAATGTGGTGAGGATCTAGTTGCTCCTGTACCAGCTGTTCTAAAGCCTGCAGTTTGTCTTGTTAAAGGCCACTGTTTAACCCATATTGGTTTCTCAGTTAACCCTTTTAAAGGTAGGGCTGTTGGTACCTCTAAAGGTTTGATAGTTTCTTTGTGTTCTTGTACAGCCTGAATGACTGGTGACCTTTGTGTGTAGTACCTTATAATATCATTCCCAGAAATATGAGTTTCTGGGACTGCAGAAATGTTAATCTGTGTATTCCATTGGTGCAGCAAGTTAGGACCCCATAAATTCACTGCAATATTAGTCACATACAGCCTCAGCCTTTTTCTCTGTCCTTCTGACCCTATGCATTTAACCCATTTTGTGTTTTGTTTCACTTGAGGTAGAATTTCAATTCCTAGGAATTGAACATCTGTCTCTTAAAGAGGCCAATTTGGGTGCCAAGATTCTGAATTAATGATATTCATGCCCACACACATCTCTATCAAAACTACAGTTGCAATGCCATTTATATGCACTCTTGGCTTTGGTTGTTGATCATTTGTAGAAGTCTGCCAAAATATATATTTCCTATTTCCTATTGGAATTTTTGATTCATCCTTCATGTTTATTCCATCATCCAGAACAGTGTGGCTTTTACAGAAGGCTCTGGCCTTTTTTTTTAATTTCTTGGTGAGACATGTTTCTGTGGTGATTGGGAATGACTGGACCACTTTTGACTGGAGGGCCTGTGAGAGGCCCTGCAAAGAGTTTTCCGATGGTATTGGGTTGCCTTGTCTGTCTTTTGTTGATCTGCATTCATTGGTTCAATGTCAGCCTTTGACACAAATTCTACATAATCCATAAGGTTTATTCCTTTTTGCCATTTCCAGAGGAGACATTATTTCTAAGAATTCCTTGTCTATAATCCCTTCTCAGATGTCCCATTCTACCACAATTAAAACAGGAGGCATTTTCATATCTCATCATGCCTTTGGAAATTGCTTCTCTTGCCCAAGACCTGATCAGTATTATAGTCAAATGTCTCAATTTTCATTGTATGCATGATCCATTTATCCATAGGTGCTGATCTATTCTTAAAAGGCCTAAGTATCTTTTTGCATTCTAAGTTGGCATTTTCAAAAGTCAGATATTCAATAAGTACTCATCTAGCATCTGTACTCCTATTTGTACAGCCTTAGTTAATTTTTGTAAAAAGTTACCAAAGTGTTCTCTCTGACCCTTTTTAGCACTGGTATATGATTCAATTAATTTTCCTAGTTCTTGAATCGTGTCCCAAGCATTCAAAGCTGTTTTGTGGCATAGGAACAAGATTTGTTCATTGTAAAGAACTTGAGCCTGTGGGTTAGCATAAGTTTCCTCACCAAGAATTTGATCTTGGGTAGTCTCAAGTCCTTTTGCTTTTCCCTGTTGTTCTAAATTTTTTTGCCTCCTCTTACAAATAATATTTTCACTTCAGTTGGGGCCCATTATCCAGGAATGCTGATACTAACTGAAGCCAGTCATGCAGGGTAGCCTTATTGCTAGAAGTCCATGTCTTTATCATCTCCCTAACAAATGCTGAATGCAAGCCATGAGATGCTATTGCTTGCTTAATTTCTTTTAGATCATTCATTCCTGTAGGTATCCATCTACCTTCTTTGGATCCTTTTGGGCATTTAGAACGTGATGCTTTGTCAGAGTAGATTGCAGGGTAGGAAGCAAAACGCTTATCATCATTTCTGACAGGTACTGGTGATGTTAAATCTTGTTCTTGTATCTTTCCATGCTCCAATAATTTCCTCAATCATTTCAAATCTTTTTATGACAGTCTTTTGTAAAGCTTGAATCTCCTGGCCTGTATATATATATATATATATACACATATATATACACACATATATATAAACATATATATACACACACATATATATATGCATATACATATATACACACACACACACACACACACACACACACACACACATATATATATATAGTGTTTTCATTGAGGCACCTAGCCTCTGGTCCTCATTCTGCACATGTGATTTAAGGTCTGAAGGTTTTCCTTTAAAGATAACATCTCATCCTTGGATACTATTTTGATAGCATGCAGATCCCTTTCCTGGAGAGATACTCTATTTGCTATCCTATCATGACTTTTTTTTAACAGATTTTATTGTTAAATTCAACAGTATAAATTCTTTCAGATAATTTCTCATGATTATTTGACAAGGATTGAATTTTCTCTGTCAAGTTAATGTCATCCTTTTCAATAGTATTAATTTTTTCAGGTAACTTTTGATTTTTAATGGTATTAATCCTGTCAGGTAGCTGTTCATTATTATTCTGTAAAGATTATATCATTTTTAAAGTGCTTCATTCTTGGCTATGTTATCTAACCATTTTCTTAAGGATACAATATGAAGAGAAAACTGTGTCCCAATATCCCATAAATGGTTATATCACAATAACCATATAAGCCTTGTAGAATACAATCCATAGTATCACTTAAAAGGTTATTAAAATTTTGCATGCTGATTTTGTGTGCAATTATATAACTTACAAGTTTTTTATGTAGTAATTAATCAAAAAGTTACCTGCGTTTTGATATCTAGTAAATTGTTTTAGGTGTAAAAATCTTTATCGTCTAGCAGATGTCCCAATTTCAGAGTCACGACTTAGAGACACAGCTGGTAATGGCACAAACAGCCCTTCAGAGCTTCAGCTTTCTGCCTTGGTGCTGGTCAAATCAACTCCATATATGAAGCAAGGAGCTCAGAACTCATGAGCAGGGAGCACGAAGTGGAAGTTGCACAAGTCACCACATGGTAGGGAACACAGCAGTGGCAGGGGGAAATGTGCATGAGCTTGGAAAATTTCCAAGTCACCATGCACTTAGCGCTGCTGTTTTTGTTTGTTTGTGTTTTGTTTGTTTTTTTTTTTTTTGAAAAACTGCTTAGTAGGTGAAAGCAAACCAGGCCGGCAGGGGTGGGAGATCTTCTGAGCCATAGACCTTTTGGGCCTTTTGGACTGATCCACTTGTTAGGTGTCGAGTTGGATGCCAGATGAAGAGGGATGCTAAAAAGAAATCCCATACTAGCTCAGACTTGAATATAATAAAGGGTTATTTATTTTGGGGTAGACTCACAGATCGCAGTCCTAGTACAAGAGGCCACACCCAAGTGGGCAGGTAACTGAAAGGCTACTGGCTGAAGGATTTTCCTATAGATTGGCAGCTCTTATAAAGGAAAACATTTAATTGAGGTGGTTGCTTAGAGTTTCAGATGTTTAATCCATTATTATCATGGTGGGGAGCATGGTGTTACGCAGGCAGATATGGTGCTGACTACATCTTGATCAGAAGGTAACAGAAAGTGGATTGCCTCACTGGGCATGACTTGAGCACATATGAACACCTAAAGCCCACCTCCACAGTGACACACTTCTTCTAACAAGACCACACCTCCTCCAACAATGTCACACCTCCTAATAGTGCCCATTTGGGGGTTATTTTCTTTCAAACCACCACTGTGTGTCTGGCAAGTCATGTGGGTAAGGCCTTACCCCTCTGAGGAGTAGATGGGCGTGGAAAGGGGCGACTGTGGCAGTAGAAGGGAAGGTAGGAAGGATCATGACACACATCAGAGCTCTACCAGACACTGGATACTTTGGAATAAGAATGCAACATTTAGGATCTGCAACCATATTATTCCTATGAACAGGAAACAAAATTGTAGAAGCACAGAACTAATGGGCTCCTGTTATCAAAATTCTAAACAGCTACTTTGACCTAGATCTACTGCCACAGTCTCCCCTTTCCACACCCATCTACTACACAGAGGGGGTAAGGCCTTACCCACATGACTTGCCAGAATTGGGGCTGCTATGGCAATAATGAATTTGGAAGTTGATAGACAAAAGAAATCTGAGAATAAAAGAATCATTGAATAATTTGAGGTTTCTACAAAATTTTGAGTGCAAAAGAATAAGGGTAATTTTGCATATGCAGCTAGTAGATTGGGCAGATAATACCAACAGGACGTCCAGCTTTTATATAAACTTTGCTGTTTGTTAATTAAACACAATTACACCTTTGCTGCCTAATTTAGAGGGTTCCATAAATGCATATATTACTCTCTGAATATAATTTAGATTTATCTTTCAGATGGATTCCATACTTTACACAATGGCACCCAGATACCTCAACTGCATGAAAGGTCTATGTGAAAAAAGAAGAGAATGTGTTTCCTTGGGTAATGAGCCATAAATATTTTCTGGATACACAGACTCCATCTATGGTCAATTATTTCATCACACTAAATACACTCTCAAATTTTTAAAACCATAACCTGCCAGTATTTTAGAAAAAAATGAGAAAGTTATTTGACTGAGTATTTCTCAGACTGGAATCAAAGTCTACAGGTAATGGAATTCCTGGAACTACACTATGAGTGCTTCCAGGTGGGGATGAGGGATGCTTGAGGAGAAACTCTCGAAATGCTCTCTTAGGCCATCCTTGGCAAGACCAATGCCAAGTCAATAACTAAAGTGATGCGACATCTCATCTTTAAAGATATGAAAGATAAACAGAATGCACACTATCTTGGTGTGAGCATCATTATGATGATTTGAGGAATTATTCCATCTAAATACTTTTTGGCATAGTAAGCATTGTGATAATATTATTATTGCTATAATTGCCATCATTTCCTAAAGAGAATAACAGAAACAGTGATTATGGTATCTTTCAGTTCAGTGGAGAAAGTAGCTTAACATCCTTAACAGAATGCAGTTGACTGTCTGCATCAGAGGAAGACAACAACCTTCTTCTGCCTTAGGTAATGCCTAGGGCTGAGAACTTGATGGCAACTAGGCTGCCAAGGACATTTGTAACTATATTTTGACTTCACTAGGATGTGATACATATCAATAGATCTTTCCCCTAAAGATTACATAAGTTTCTATTTGGAATTCCTATCAACAACATAGCACAGTGACTATAAAGAAAAAAATCATTATAATATAGGTGAGTTGCTTGGAAGGAGAGATGGAATCATTGTGTGTGTCAGAGGGGCAGGAGCAGAAGAGAGCTTAATAGGAACAGTAAAATACCATAAAGCAACATTATATATGGAACATTGGCTACTGTCTTTTCAGTCCAGTTAGTCAACTATTGCTGGGCTATTCCTTTGGTGGTTAATTTGTAGTCATTTGCATATGTTCTGTTAGTCTGGGGAGAGGCAAGCGATTAGATTGCACTGTCTTGAATAAAAATGAGAAATAATTTAAAAGTAGGTATAAAATGGTGAATATTTGCTGCAGTGTTTGAGAATGGGAATGATATCACTGTTTTCATGGAATCCAACCTGCTATGGATGTGCAAGTTTTCATTTTTCACCTTTATAAATCTTACAGCTCCCTACTTCTAGTCTCTCCTGCTCCCTCTATGTATACTGTGGGCTATACACTAATATTAAATATAAAATAAATGGCTTGAATTTCAGAGATCAAAAGGTCTTATTTACATAAACTTTTGGTGATATTTTTCAGGATCTGCTCATATTCTTATTTCAGTAAGAGGCAAGAATAAGGTCATGTTTTGAAATATTCCTGAGGTCTGCAAAAGCAGTTGTTTGAATCATGATGCATTAAATTAGCCAGGAAAGCACATTTTATTTTAGAAATTGAATGAGCATGCCCTCTCAAGGTTGAGGTAAAACAAAGATGTGTGTGTGTGTGTGTGTGTGTGTGTGTGTGTGNCACATATGCACATGGCAGTCACGTGTGTGTGTGTGTGTGTGTGTGTGTGTGTGTTTAATTTATGTTCTAGCCCAGGACCAGGGCACTGTGGTAATTGGTGGCACACAAACAAGTCATAGATATGGAAATGGGCAGTCTATAAATTCTCCCTGAAAAGGGGGCAAAATATCGCTGGGACATCTAAACACAGTGTCATTTATTACTCTGTTAGTGGTCATATTTATAATGTATTCTGTGTAGAATCAGCCACTAATAAAAGAAAGTTAATAATAAAGTTATCTCTTTCATAGACTGTGAGCCTCTTGTCATTCTTTATGGTGTCTATGAAGTGCTCATTGCTAAAAGTGGCTCTAATTCTTACTTTACATCAAATATTGAGTTACATTACATGGCATATGAATAACAACACAGATTATTTTACATGCAAAAATAAGGTATATGTACTCTGGACTTAGAGTGATTTCTTGATGGATAAATAAGTTTTTGCGACCAGCTCTGTGGAAATAGGTGAGTTTACTATACCATCCATGGTTATATAAATTCTCTAGTTTCGATGCTTTATGTGTGTCTGGAAGGTTTATGGGTATTGTGACCGTTCTTTATTCTGATGCTCAGCTATTTATATTTGTGTTTGCTATTGAAATAGACTCCTATGACAGAGCCTATTTGTCCCTGCAGTAGAAAGGTGCACTATGAATGAATGGTTTATAATTTCTTTAATTCTCCTTTTCACTGTAATCTATTAAAGCCCTTTCCAAGATGCTTCTAACTCCTTTCACATTAAGCAATTACTTTATCCTGTTCCTAAACTCAGCTTTCTCCACGTATGGAATGAAAGCACTTAGCTCTACTTATCTCAACAGGAAATGTGTTTTATTAAGGGTTTACTTTCCTCTTAAGCAGGAAGTTCTGGTGTGGGTGATGTTTGCTTTACTGTGGCTGTTGACATCAAGTCTTGCTTTTGAAATCTTTATAAATGCCTATCTCTATAAATGTGCTCTGCAAAGACAGAGGATGAATAATCAGTCTGCCATCAAAGAGGATACTGCCTTTGTCCCAAACACATCTGAACCTAAGCAGTCTCTTTTCAAATGATGGGAAGAGTTTTTTAAGCATTCTAAATAAAATAAAATGACACTACTATACAGAGAGGATGAGAAAAAATTTAATAAAAATGTTCTGGAACTTTATAGACCTATATATGATGTAAGTGGTAAGTAATATGTTTTGATTTATTTAAAGAGTTTAACTCAGGGAACTTAAGAAAATTAAAGTTATTTTAATTCCTGTGGCAGGGTAAGCAGTAGGATGGCATAAAGATCAGAGGAATTATATTCATTATCATATTAGTTGTCTAGCTATGTTTCTTACTCAAAGACATAAAAATCAGGTACTTAGTTTATTAGTGAGCAATTAAAGAGAGTTTGTTTAAAGTATTATGGCATACTCCACTGAACCATGGACATAGAGCTATTCCCTCACCTGTAAAAGACTTTTACCCTCTATACACAGTACTGGGACCCCTCAGTGCCTCTTTCTTGTCCACTTACTCCCCTGATATTTGGGTAACAGGATATGGATAAATGTAACTTCTAAAAGTCACATCTAAGTGGGATCCGAAAGACAAAACACAGTTCATCTAGTCACCCTGTATTGCTTTCTGCCATCAAACCAGCCATGAAACAGACTTGGTCTTCACAACGTAGTCAAGAATGGGAACACTCAGAGCAGAGAACCAGAATCCAAAATGTCGTAACAGCTTCATCCACAGGACAGTTCATATACATCGTACCCACTAGACTAAAGGAGCTATTTGTTATAGTAACAAAAATTTCTTCCTCAGAAAGTATATGGTAAGGCATATGGTCTATTGCAGCAATCTGCCTCATATACGTGTGTGATAAAGGCTTTGCTGGACACTAAATGAAGGAAGAATATTTCTAAAAACTGGAAAAATGATATACAGTGGCAAAATATTTAGAAACATTTTTGTAGCAGATGACTTGGATGACACTTTCTATATTATAAAGCATCATAGCTTTAGGCAAAAAGGTTTCAAAACAATATGTTGCTGACATGATCTGGTTACTGGATACATCTGAAAAAAATCTCTTTAAGAAAACTGAGATCTGAAGAGAACTAGAGAACTGCAAATTAGGGATGGATGGAAATGGAGCTGCTGGCAATTCTGGAACTTGTATAATTGGAATATGTGATGTTCTCTGTTGCAACAGAGAGTAACAACAACAAAAAAACACAAGGGAACCCTTGAACTACAGTCTTAGGGTTTGTCTCAAGTAAGGTTATGTAATGATCTAGGTAAATATTTCTGAGTGTGTTAAGATTATCCTTAATGTAAAAAGATGGCTCAAGAAAAAAGAGAATAGTGACATTCTTCACGAAACAGGTAGGTTCCTAGTATGTGCAGTTATTGCAAGAGATGGGACAAGCTATGCTTAAAAACAGTGGTAGGCTTTACTGACTGCATAGGAGTTTGCTGCAATAAAATAGAAAACAGAGATAGGGTTGTAGCTCAGTTGTAGAGTATTTGTCTAAAGTGTGATACTCCAGGTTTTATGCCACAAGACAAAATGGGAAAAAAAAAGATAAAGGAAGGAAAAGCTTTTGTGGAAATACCGTTGGTAGAACAACCAAAGGGTTAAACAGTAGTGGGGTGGTCTTTCTTACTAGTAAATTCTTGGATTCACAAGTTCATTGAAATAGAGAAGATCAACATTCATTCTTCTGTCTGAATTCCTGAGTAAGAAGACATTAGGCTTCACTCAGAACTGACCTACATCTTCCTTGGAACATGAATGTGAAATAAATGATGAACCAAGCACTGAAATCTATTGTCCAACAAAGACTAAGGTAGACATTCCTCATTCTTTTTTAGTCACACTCTAGTAACAATGAATTCAAATGAATAAAGGATCTTGGTTCCCTTTAGAGTAGTAAAGTATGCTTTGTGCCATGAAATACTATGTCACTTGTTCCAAATCAATTACATCTTCCAGATCCCACAAAGACTTTACTTCAAAGCCAACAAGATATCATACATGCCATGCAAGCCTCCTGACCCTCACTTGATTCCAACAGACCAGTTAAAGATGAAGGAGAAAAGCAACTGGACAAAGTTATCCTGTGACCACACCTATGCAATGACATGCATATCCATACACAGATATTAAATATATAATTTAAAACATTTAAATCATGTTTTACATTTGCTTAATGAAGAAAATCACTCATGGGATATGCAGGCAATTAAACACTGAAGGATGACCTTAACATAATAAAGAAACCTCTACAAAGATGACAATACGGATCAAAGTTCTCACACAATCTTATATGTGAAGTTAAGGAACCTAGTCAATCAAAATGAGGACTTACTGCAAAATATGTTCTTCGGAATATGGACTTTTCAAAAGACAACATTTTTGGATGGTGTAGGATCTATAAAAATGGAAATCTCCATCATGTAAAGACTTTATTTGGTGAGTTTGTATAATCTTTCTCAGTTTTGTATATATCAGAGCAAATATTATCTGTACATAGTTGTGTTTTGTACCTGCGTACCTGCGTACCTGCCACATAAAAAGTACTCTATAAATATTTGCTGAATTAAATTGGACCTATAAAAACATTCAACATTACACAATTGATTTGTGAGAAGTTAATGGCCAAATCAGGAATAGAGAAGTTACCATTTACAACCCAATACTAACCTGCTGCCAGATTATTTTAACAGGCCTTAAGCTAGGCATGTTTAAAATATTGTAAAGCAAGAACAATCAAGCAACTCTATGATGCCTGCTAAAGCTAAAGTATTTACTTAAATTAAATCAAATGTTGCTGATCCATGATCTAAATTGAAAGGGTATTTCCTGGTTTTAATCCCAGGCACGTAGAGCATACGCAATAGCATATGTAGTAATGTTTTAGATTGGGAAACATTATAAATAGAGAAAAACACACTGAGCATCTGCCAAGATCATCTGGAAAAACTGTCTTCAGTCTTACAAGTGGGTAGATCTCATCTTTGCCTTTTTCACAGTCTTTGGATGCTGTTATGTGGAGCCTTTACTTCTAAAGCTATTTGCAAATGTCTTGAGACCATCAGGGGTTGCCTGTTCATTAAAGATAATACAGAGGACTCTAGAGTAAAAAGATAGATCAAAACAGTTTTCTATTTCTAGGTCTTTATGATGTTATTAAACCTCAGAATTGCCTGCCCTAAAAGAATCATAATCATGCATATTGTTGTAACTGATAATATTAAAACATTTCACCTAGTGTTTAAATATGCTGAATTACATTTTATATATTTTGCACTTTAAAAATGTGGTACTCAATAAAAATCAATAAAAATGTTTAATTGCTGCAATTGGAATTTGGAAACAAATTGTAATAAGCCGTCTTATCTAGTTTAAAATATATGGGTAGGTGGTCTTGTATGTTATTTAGAAAAATAAAAGAACAGTTGTATAAATCAGTTCTTCATATATCATAGGGTCCAATCCACAGAAAAAGAATGACAAGTAAGGAGAATTAACTTCTCTCAGAAACGAACCTTTACTGGTGGTCCAATGCAAAGTGGTCTGTCCGCAAATCATATGCACACCAACAACAAAAATGCATTTAGCAGGTAGTATTTATACATTTGTCTGCACATGTATATAAAAATATATGCATTTAACAAGAATCAAAGAAAGGGAGGCTATCAACTTGAGGATAGGTCAGGGATACAAGAGGGGCTACAGGCAAGAAAGAAAAGGTGGAAACTGATTTCAGTCTGGCTAAATTTTAGAAATATATATATTTAAATTCCAGACTGTACTTTTTATTAAGAGAAAAGAAAGGAAAGGAACCTGATAATATCATTGTATACAGAAAAAATTGCTCCATATTCATCCCTTTTTATTTTTTCGAAATATTCAATAAGTTAGTCATGCTTTTGTTTCTTTAATATTTTACTTATTCTTTGTGAATTTCACATCATGCATCCTGATTCCACTCATCTACCCATCCCTCTGCCCTTGCAAACTTCCCCCAAAACAAAATCCCAAAGTAGAAACAAACTAGCAAACCAAACCAAACCAATAGAAAAATCTCAGCGTGGAAGCTGTAGTTTAGCCCAGTGAGACACAGAGTACAGCCTTTAGTCCAGATATCTTGATTTATGTGTTCATCACAATGAGTTACCGCTCTGGCTTCTGCTACACCCTCAATACTGGGCCCTCCTCGGGACTGCTCTCGTATATCCTATTGTTGCCTTGTGTCATAAAGATCCTGTAGATCCAGATCGGCAGGCCTGGCCCCTCCACATGCTGCAGTTCATAATGAGGTGGGCTCCCCTGCAGCCCTGGTTCTGGACCTAGGTGGTAGCTGGATTGGTCAGTCTGCCAGCTTTCTCCCATTCTCACCTCTCAGGCTGGCTCTCCAGCACTACCCCGGGCTAGGGCTAGCTCACCTCATGGAGCAGACAGCAAGGAGCAGGGCCAGTTCTGTCCTCACACCCTCTGGTCCAGCTCACCTACACTCACACTACTGCTCTTTTGCCCAGGAGAAGTGCAGGGTCTGCTTTCTGGATTGCTACATATGGTAAGGGGGCAGGGCCAGATTATCTGTTCTCATGCCCTGGAGATCAGCTCTCCCGTCTGTTACAGGTGACAAGGGGTCGGATAGGGAGGGCACATTTCCTTTACCCTTGCCATCCCACGGTGTATGAGGGAGGTGGCAGGAACAGTTCTCCTGCTCTCATGCCCACAGGTTCAGCTCATCTGTGCTCCCATCGGATAGGCCAGCTCTAGTGTGCTGCCCAGGTGAGGTTTCACGCCCATGTGCTGCAGCTGGTGAGGGGAAGGAGCAGTTTTCTCCCTCTTGGGTCCGTGGGGCTAGCTCTTTCAACTGCCACAGAGGGGAAGGAGTCAGGAGAGGGTGTAAATATATTTTTAAATAATTTAATAATGGCCAGGAGCAATAAGTGTACTTGCTCACATCTTAAGTTTACTATATAATTATATAGACTATGAAATTGTCAAAAATGAAAATATAAAAATGAAAAACTGAAACAATTGATGCAATTATTTAATTGGTGTCAAATTATTATAGCAGGCAACTAGAATAACAGTCCTAGCAACATCTAAGCCGTCATCTTCCCAATTCAGTCTAAATAATCTAAGGATAACAATGACATTCAGACAAGGATGTAAACACAAGGCTATTCAGAAGCTACAAACATGACTTGGCCTTGGCCCAGAAAGACAAACACTGTGTGTTCTCTCTCATTCAGAGTTTAGCTACAAGTTTTTGTTTTGTCTTTAATTTGAAGGACAGTTGAAAGTCCAGAAACTGAACAGGAGACTTAAGAAGAATATTAAGTCAGGATTGGGAAATTCGGGACAAAAAGGCTTATGCAGGGGAGAGAGTGAGGGTATGGAGAAATAGGGAGGGGAATAATCCAGAAGAAGGGGTTATGGAAATTTATGTGGAAGCCTATTATTTCAAACTCAATGAAAATGTCATTAAGTGAATAGTAGAATATATGGAACATGAAAGAATGGGAGAAGTATTGGAGGTTAAAATATTGAGTGGGAATAGAGGCACGGGTAAGGAAAAGTAGGATAGTTAGAAAACTGACTTTCAGTTTTGCCCGTGTTTTATCTTGATTTCATATAGTATATTCTTTATGACTGAAAACAAGTGTCCATATATTACTATGTTAAGTATCGCTATGTGTTCAGTTGCTATCTAGACTTAGTCAGATGGAAAATGTCACATCTCCACCACTATAGCATTATTCTCAATATCTTCATTGACTGGGAAACGATCTGTCCATTCACACCCACAAGACCCAAGTCCAGTTCTAGAATCCATTGTCACTGTACTTCATTGTCTCTACTTATTCTTTTTACACAGTAGAATAGTCTATATTTGACTCCTGTAGGCTGAAAATTCTATAGCGGGCATAGAGAAACAACCCACAAGAGGCAAGAACAAGATTTGGCTCATCATAATGTAGCCAAGCTGGTTCAAAAATCCAGGGTTTGACACCACGTTGTTTATTTAAGCCATATTTAAGCACAGCACAATTTTAGAGAAAAAGTTTCCAGATGACAATTAATTCAGTTGTATGCTAAAACAAAGCTTAAGACATATTTACATTGAAACTATTTGCAAAGTAGTTGTACAGTACCCTTCCATTAAGATGGGTACTGTTGACTCAGATACAAAGCTCAAGATAAGAGGTCTAGGGAGAATGACTGAGATAATCATAGCAGGTGGTGGCAGTCAGGATTGACTTGGCTCTAAGACAATACAGAAGTTACTAAGGCTGTTGTAAAGTACAAGTGGTATTTCTCATAAGGATAGGTTTTATGGACTAAGGAGCAATGCTCAAGGTCTCGGGGGAAATGTCTGAGATAAACATAATATTCTGGGGGATTTGGGTAAAGCCTTTTGCTATCTGTAGACTTAGGCTTTACAAACTCCATCCATCCCAGCATTCCAGGTAGAAAACAGGTAAACATCTCTTTCCTGTGAAGATGAGCCTTCATGTTTATCTTTCCTCGTTTCCTTAGTGCTCATCTTTCTGCAAAAGGGCATCATTTCCTCTACAGTCCACAGGATATGTGACATTTTCAAACTTGTTTCTCCACTTAATACATGCATTTTCTTTGCTTGAAAGCCAATTTCCCATTGATTCAAAATAATATTCCTTTATATGGATGTGCCAAATTTGTTTATCCCTTCAACCTTTAGAGAGCTTCTTGGTTACTCCTCAGGTTTGGTAATTTCGAGTGACACTATTGAAACATTTGTGAGTAGTGTCTTGGGAGTAGAAATATATTTCTCACATACTTGGATGTTTACTGAAAAAATGATCACAGAGTAACATGGGAAAACAATGTTCAGCTCTACAAATACCTGAAAAAAGAGTCTTTCAAAAAGGGTGAAGGTGTTCTCAGTATATTGGATCTCAGGCAGCACTGAATGAGAACTCATATCCTTCAACATCTTCATGAGCATTAAGGTTGTCAGTGCTTAATGCTTCCCACAAGAACCATAGACTAACAAAAATCCCAGTACCAGGCATGAGAAACCTCTTTTCAAATGGTTGGTCACGGTAGTCCAAGGACTTCCAAAACTATCCAGATAGTCATTGTAGCTCTTGGCTCTATCTCAGGGGTTGAAGGTGGTACCCTATTGCTGGAGATATCACACACATAGGACACGGACTTGGATGATGTAAACTAGATGATTTAAGCTAGACTCCCTCTTGCCTGTAGCCTAATTTACACGGTCTCAGGAAATATTGTGTAAGCTTTCTAAAAGAGAAGAAATTAAACATCCTTGCCTAGCTGCAATACCTGTGAACAATGATAAGACAATTATCAACATGATCAGATATCTGTAAAACTGCAAGAGGGGGAACTCACTTAACAGAGGCAACCAACAGCAGTATAATTGGACTTATTAGCCCACTCAACAGGAGGAAATCATACCTGGTCCTGAAATTTTAATTAACTTCTCAGAGCTAGTGAGGTCATGGACATTAGAAATGAATATGATGCTACCACTTTGCTAGACCATCATAATTTCTTACTAAATTCTAAATCATATTCTTATACTCACAGATAAGTGTAGCTACCACCTTTTGTCGAAGAATCCACTTCTTATAGCAAATGGAGATCATCACACAAAACCAAACTGGACAAATGCAGAAATGAACAGATCATTGTGGAGCTTAGCCTGCAGATACATCTATTTCACAGAACCCGAATCTATCTATGGCTCAGGGGATGTCACAAGGATTGATGGTGTTGAATGTTTGTAAAAACCAGAATACCAGAAAGTATGCTGTAAAACATTCTTTCCTAGAAATGACTGCATAGGCAAAATTGGAAAGATGGCAATATCAATGGGCATGTCCACCCATTTCCAAGGGGGAAATTTCTTAGAGTCTAGGTGATTATATAAAGGCAACTAGCAACAGCAGGGAGAATGAGAATTAGCCTCTTCAGGGGATGAATTCTACTATTGGTTGTTCAATGCAGAGTAGTCAGCAATGAAAAACACAAACAACAAAAGTGGATTCAGCATGTCATATTTTCATATTTGGGAATGCACACATACACACAATTATCACCATCATCGTCATCAAAGAAAAAGAGACTTGAGATAAGTTCAAGACACAGGAAAGGTAGAGGGAGAATACCTGGGAGGAGCTGGAGAGCAGAACAGGAGGGAGGAAAGTGATGTGATTCTATTTCAATTAAGAACTGTTGCAAATTGGAAAATAAGATTGGCAGTATTTTGGATTTTGTTTCTTATAGTAAGTATATATTTTTTAATTTTAATATGCAGTTTTTTAACAACATACAATATTGAAAATATTTCCATATTAATATTTTTTCTATACGTGTGCTGTGCAATCGTGTGTGTGTGCATGTGTTCATGTGCGTAAGTGAATGAGCAGTCAATAATCAACACAGAATATCTTTTCCTATTGCTTTCTATCTCATTGTTTGTGAGAGTTTTGAGCCTAATGGTCATGAATTCAGTTAGAACAGCTGGTCAGCATGTCCCAGGGTTCCACCAGTGCTAGATTATAGACAGACACTATTTGTGGTTTGAAAAATAATGATTCCCATAGGCTCATATATTTGAATACTTAGGGAGTGCCATTAGGAGATGTGGCCTTCTTGGAATAGGTGTAGCCTGGTTGGGGTAAGAATGGCCTTGCTCAAGGAAGTGTGTCACTGGTGTTCGGCTTTGGGGTTTCAAATGCTCAAGCCAGGCCTAGTGTCTCTCTCTTTATGCAGCCTACAGATCCAGATATGCAGCTCTCAAACTGCTTCTTCAGTACCATGTCAACATGTATACCACCATGCTTCCAATCATGATGATAATGGACTAAACCTCTGAACTATAAGCCAGCACCAGTTAAATGTGTATTTTTTATAAGAGTTACTAAGGTCATAGTGTCTCTTCATCACAATGAAACATCGACTAAGACACTACTACATTTGACTTCTTAAATGAATGTTAGTTATCAAATACAAGCTTGTATAGCAAGCACTTTATCCACTGAGGCATCACTCCAGGCCCATGTTTATCATTTTTAATAAAAATGATGTCTGTATATTTAACTGTCTTGCTTGCTTTCATATTGTTGTGGTTCTTTGTATGTTTTGCATCTTTTTCCTTTGTCAGTGCATCATTTGGAACTGGTGATCTTCAGTTGTTTGACTTTAACAACAGAAAAGTGATCTACTGTAAGAACAAGGTGCATATTTCATATGCAATACAAAATATGAAGATATAGAAGTATCAGAAGTGACTAAAGAAAGGATGTTTTCTACCATTGCATCATCAAAGTAATAAATCATAAAGTATCACTTTTTTATTTTCCTGGGAAGAGGATATCAGTTTACATAAGATGTTTCTTAATTGTTGTTTCCTATTGAAGGTTGGTCCTATCATCCAAAGTATTCTGCACACTTTTCAGTTGCGCAAAAGCAATGAAAGTAAAATACAGAATTGCATATCTTTCAGAGTGGCCATATTTTTTGCTTCTGTTGAAGCCATTCCACTAAATTTCAAGGAAATTGACAAACACTTCTTTAAATTCCCACACACATGAACTAGAAAAAGTAATCCATGTCTCCCTCTCTCCTTCAGATTGAATCTTTTGCAGTTTAATCCATATTTATAAATTCTATAAAGGAGAGCATAATGTATTTTTAGGAATAAAACTCTGCTCAAGCTAGAAGTTTTATATTACTCCCTTTCTCATTCACTTCCTTCCTTTTGTCACTCAAGAAGATAATATAGTAGAATAAATACCAGGCTTGTTATTTTCTCTTTTTGAGGTTTAAGAGTGCTCCATATAGAGACAAGAAATATATTTGGAAAGCTCCTGTTATTTTTAGACACTGTAAAACCATAGCCTCTTCTAAGAAACATATTCTCTTTTTTGTGGACTGCAGTATTTCTCCATTAGGAAATATCCATCACTTGATAAACTACTGTAGTTTCTTAACAAGTCAATCCTCTTTGCCATGTTTTTAAGGAGTGGCTAACTAATGGTTCCAGTGGGTAATCTGCTTGTAAGTATAATGTTCAAGCTACATTCAGAATTCCTTTATATTTGGATCTGTGTTGCTGAGTATCTAAGAAATCAGTTTTGTTTTCTTGGCATTAAAGTCCTCTGAATTTTTCATAGCACAACACTCGATAGTACTTTTTTCCCATGCCATGTGATTTATAAATACCTATTATAAGCAATAAAGACTATAGACAGAACTGTCAATCTCTTTTCTTTTAATAATTCTTGATGTTTGACTTTCAAATCCTCCATACCCTAAAGACTTAAAAATCTAATTAGCTACCTTTTGAATGCTGTTGACTTAAGGATGATCGTTTTCATCATCTCATTGAAAGGTGTCAGGTACAATGCAAAAGAATTTCCATAACTTCGTGTGGTATATTGACAAATGGTCAGGAAAATAAACAGAAGTTGTATGGTGCTTTGGTAGTCTAGCACCGCTGGGAATGTGCTTCAATAAATGAGTCAGGCATACATTTGGATTTTATGACTTCAACCAGAAGAAACATGTGGTGAGAATAAATAACTAAGTAAATATTAATCATTAGCCAACTAGGAATTCTACCTTGTGTTCGTCCTTTGGTTACAGCTCCAGAAGATTATTTGAGACAGTGAGAATGTTAACGTGACAGGATGTTGTAATTTACCTTCTCTTCTCCTGGCTTTCTGATAAAATATTACTGGGACTTTTTAAAAAATAATTTTTCTTCATGATACTATACAACATTGAGTGGTAAACTCATGAATTTCCCTCTTGGGGGCTTTTATTTTCATCCATAAATCATCGTTAGAAGTGACACAGTATGTCACTAACCTGAGTTCTATGTAATGATTGGACAAAACTAAGGTCTTGATTGAACACCGTTTCCAGACTAAGACAGGAAGGGATGGATTTTTCATACATTATCTCTGTGCTCTCCATGAGGATGTAAAGTCTGAAGTGTTAAAATAGAGAGTCAAACTAAGTTATTGGGTCAATAATTGGAACTGAAAAACAGGGAAACAAGCCATAGTAGAAGGGAACTGAAGATGAAAGCAGGGGCTGCATCCTTCTGTCTTTTCTGATCCTTACCATCCACCCAGTTTGGTGCCCAGTGGAAATGCTTTTTTTTTTTAACCCGCTAAGATTTTCTATCACCTCTAAAGTAATGGGAATAAGAGAGTGTTCTCTTTCCACTGTGCATTCTCTTTTGTTTCATGCAGTTTAAAGAGAGTTGCTGGTGTTTGCAACCAAAGAACCTTGAACAGAGGACTTTTTTCTTACATTTTATGTGAATACCATAGCAGGAAAAAATGCCTTCAATTTACCCTTTCAGACTTTTTGATTTCAGGAAGCCATTATTTGGATGTCTGTAAGCAATTTCATGATACAAACAGTAAACTAGGGCAAACGGTTGGAAATGTGGATATTTGCAAATTTATGCCAGGTGTTTAGCCTCAGGAGGAATATTTTCAGAGTTGACGAGTCACCTCCTTTCTCTTGAGGAAAAGGTCACAGGCCCTGGTGTCCAGACCTATTACGGCTTGACAGAACAGATAGAAGTTCTGACAAATACCTGCTTCAGCAGTTTCCACCCTGGATGTCGTGAAACTTCAAAGATTCCTCAGATTAATTTGTGGCCTCATTATTTTGTAGTACTATATTTTAAGAAATAAGCTTTTAGATTTCAGATGCTTGATGCAGCCTGAAAAGAAATGACTTCATTTCAATAACATATTCCATGGAAAATAAACATCAAAACATGAACCGTATGTGTACTACTGAGGGTGGGAGAATTCTATGCAAGAGAAAAATAATCCAGACTCCACACCTTTCTGTGCCACATTTGTTGATTACATTTTTAGCATGCTGGGAAGGAAAGCAGGAACTAAGCAGTGATTATACAAGCTTCCCCCTAATTCTCGTGAATCCTGCTGAATGCACACCCACTTATGGATAATTCCACACATGCAGAATGCAGTCACATTCTGAATGGGAAGGAGCTTAAACAGAGATGAGCAGTTAACTAGTATTTATCTAAATTCCCTTCTGTTCCCAATTACTGTCTCTAATGAAGAGAGCAGCGCAAGACAAGTTTAAATAATTAAACATGCCCCAATAAATAGTTGAAAGTGTCATATTTTATTTAATAGTTTATAACTTTCTAAAATAATTAATATTCTCAGTATAATGCATAAATATACTTCTTCACAACTTCCTTCTAGAATCTGGGAGGGGACTATGGTACAGTGGCAGAGTGCTAACCTATATGCACAAGACCCAGGTTCAATTCTCCACATTGCATAAGTTAATTAATAGAATGAGACTTTCATTTTTGCTGTAATTTACAGAAAAATTTAATGATAGTGACTACAAATTATTTTCTACTTCTTGACATATTTCCTAACCTCAACAAAAGACTGTTAGATAAAAAAAAATGAAAGATTGGAAGCATACTGGAATCCAGGCTTCTATCCCTTTCTGGAAGATGCAGCTCTTGGTCTACACCATCTATCATTCAAACCTCATGAGAAAAAGTGTCCAATTATTGCTCCAAATTTCTATAAACTTAAGAAAAGTCATGGAAAAACAAGGGCTCTGTTATGGTTGAGATGCAGTCTGTGTGAGGAAGATAATGTAGTTGGCCCAGTTTGCCTGGAGAAAAGAACGCTAAAAGATAACTTCATGCATTCCTTTGAGCGAAACATTAGTTTTGAAAGGTAGTAAATGTGTCTGTCTGTATATGGCAAATTGTAATGGACAAATGCATTCCATACGGGCAACTTTTATTGGTTGTGAGTACAGTACATTTACAAATAGACAAGAAAGCAGATGAAACTTCTCATCACAGTGAAACCTTTAAAAGTTTTATCATCCCCTTTACCCGATTATACTATAAATGGCTTTTGCAAGTTGTATCATTATAGTTCTGATCCCTTTTGCTTAAATTCTAAAATGCTCTAATCTCATATATGAAGATATCTGCAAGAGGTATTAATTCCCTTTGAAGTCCACCTTGCCTCGTTCCAATTGAATTGGATATTCTAACTGAAAGGAAACTCAGGATATTGAAGAGTATCACATAATCTTTAATTACCAATCATACTTTAGGAGAAACGCAAATACTTCTCTTGGGCAATGGGAACTCTCATTCCAGTTTCCTTCTACCTTTTTTCTCTTTTTACATCAGTTGCTATTCTGTGTTTCATTACTGATATCATGTTTCTGCATGTAAAGACACAACAGAGAGCTCAGTATTTCCTAATGCTGATATTTCTCACTGTGATTTTAAAAAAGCAAAAGGAAAAAGCATTAGATATGACACTGAATCCCTGCTTTTCTTGAGGCTTTTATAACCCTACTATTAATGGTTGTTTTAACACATCCCTAATATTATATAAGCACTAAAGAACAAAATTCTATCAGTGTTTAATATAAATATTTATAATACTATGTTAAGAAACATTGCATAGATTTTAAATGTTATAGAATATCAAAACCAAAAAAACATTGATGTAGCAATTCAGTTATAACTGAGTATGGGAAAGTACTATATACATATATACATATACACACACATATATATGTATATATATTCAGTTATTTCTATATTCAGTAAAAATATTTCACAGTGCCTGCTTTTTGGCCATCATAGAGAACTGTGTTCTCTTTCAATTATGGAGCTACATTTTAAATGAGGCTTAGAAAAAGAAGCTAGAAACTAAACAGGGGAGTAGGCCAGCATGTATTGATGAGTCTTGTGACAATAAAATACAGCAATGTTACAGGAGGATAGAGGACAGTAAGATGTGGAGAAAGGTGTTATTAATAATGCTAACCAGAGAGGTCTCTTTGATTTCCTGATGAAGCAGAAGTAGCAAATATTATGGAAAGGTCCCTTCTAGAAGAAACAGTGACAAAGGAATTGAGAACAAATTTTAGTTTTCTGGTGAGAATAAATTATTGATGGAGTAAAGAGAGATTAGTTATGATTCTCTAGAGAAACAGAACTGATAAACAAATACAGATTTCAAAGGGGATATTTTTGATAGACTTAACATGACATGAGCTTGGTAGCTTGACAATGGCTCTCTGTGCCCAGGAGAAGCCAAGAACATGTTAGCTTCTCAGTCCTAGAGCTGGGATTCCTCAGAAGTCCCAGTCTGGTGCTGAAGGCACAGACGATTCCCAAGAGCAGGTGGCTTCAGTCTCCTTGAGAAGAAGCTGAGCTCTGATGTCAGTGAAGAATGACAGCAGCGGGAGCACCAAGAGAGCTGGTGAAAATATGGGTCGAACGAAGTAACACTGCTTTTCCCTCAGAACTCTTTGTTTGTGGCTACCACAAGAATGTGATACCTAGTGAAGAGGGGTCTTCCCCACTAAGCTAATCCTTTCAGAAAACACTTGAACAAACTCAGGGGTATGCCTCTCATTGATTCAAGATCCAATCAGAAGATAACCAAATTTAACAACCACAGGGAGGAAGATAAGTACACAGTAGAGGAAATATTAGTGAAGAAAAAAATGATCAGTTTCTCCATTATGAAAGCAGCATGGTGAAAATGTATGCCCTCTCTTCGACTTAGTTAACAGTTAATTTATATGACCACAGCAACAGGAGGAAGGTAGGTGAAACAATTAGATGAAGTTTTTTTTTATGACGCTTGTGTCTGCTCATTTGGAGGAGAGATGGCACTAAGAGATAGGAGATCGTGGTGAATTAAAGAAAAGAGAAAAAAGTGACGTTTTCCTTAGACTAGAAGAATGGGTACATTGGCACAGTGAGGTATATTGCTTATCAGCAGCAAGACTATGTGGGCACATGAAATTAATGCCTCTGGAGAGCAGCCTTGACTCTAGACTTTTCTCTAGATTTTCTCCAAAGTGTGGGTACACAGAAGTAGGTAGAAAGTAGAATTTATTCATAATTATTCTTTGCCATACTGTGAAGACAGAGATACTGATGACAGCAATAACTCTATGCCAGTGGGGAGATGACTGCATGCTGTTACCTGTGTGAGGAAGAAAAGGGTATGGGCAGGTTGGAACAAGTAAAGGAAGATTCAAATTAATGGTGCCATATCAAATAGATCATTTGTTGAAACTGGGAAACAAAGTTATAATATGGGAAGGAAGTATAGCAAACCAACTTTATAAAAATACCTTTTATATTCCATAAGACTGGAACATTTGCTGAACCTTACTGCCTAGTTCATAATAAATTTTGAGTTTACTTAAGATTTAGGACTGATTCCCGGTTGTGTATTCATCCAGTTTGTTTAACCTGCCTTTAAGAGACCAACATGACAGTCAAACCTTCTTGCCTTGTGTTTTCCATGTAATCAGCTTTTACAACTGCTTTAGTTAAGTTTTTTTTTCTGTGATAAAACACCATGACCAAAAGAAACTTGGAGAGCAAAGGGTTTATTTCATCTTTCAGCTTACATGCCACAAAGAATGAAAGTCAGGACAGGAAGTCAAGGCAGGGACCTAGAATCAAGAACTGGAGAAGAGTCAGTCCATGGAGGAGTGCTGCTTCCTAGTGTGTTTCTCATGACTTGTTCATCTTGCTTTCTTAAACAACACAGGACCACCATGGGTGGCATCACTAACAACTGGCTAGGGCCCCCAACATTGAAGACCAATTAAGAAAATACCTCAAGGATTTGCCTACATGCTAGTCTGGTGGGGGCATTTTCTCAACTGAGATTCTGTCTTCCTAAATGATCCTATCTTGTGGACAACACAACAATCTAAGTCAATACATAGCAGTAATTTTAGCTTATGTAATTTTCCATGACACACACTTGGAATAACATATGTGTATATGTATTTATGTTATTTTAATCATTTGCTGAAAACAGCAAATCCATCTAAAGTGAACTTATGTGACAAACACCCATCAAGAATTATGAGCACAGCAGGCAGTTATTACTTGACAAAGAGTCTCCAGTGCTGAATAATTTGTGATCAGTTGAAATAAAGATCTTAATCCTGTGCAAAAATTCTGGTAAAGATTTCTGTAAAGAAGCCCTCATTCCTTTACCATGCAATGCTGTATTTAGTGTCCAATAAATATGGAACTAAGTCATTGTTTTAGAACAGCAATGAGACACAGACAATAGGGACAGTCATATTCACAGTTAAGATATCCTAGAGGTATAGATAGGCACACAACAAACACAGTAGAGACAAGCCAGAAACCATAGGCTACAGACAATGGAAGAAACCTAAAAAGAGGTGGAAAATTCAAACTTAGGATCACTCTTGGGCAAGCCAATCAAGGATAAAATCTTTGATTTCTTTCCTTAATGCAACCAACTCATTTTGGTTCCTCTGAGTCTATCTGTAAGTTGTATTATTAATGCAGAAAGGAAGCAGATACAAGTATTAAGATACAGCTTTGGATGAAAGTGAAGTAATCGATAGGGCCAAAGTATCTTAAAAAATAATTTGAGTGTCTTAGGTAAGATGGATGCCATAATTTTATGAGAAAGGAATTCAAGTAACTAACTGTTTTGATTGTGAAAGATCTTGCACATCAACATTGAAATAGCCAAAAGCAAGATAGAGCTGTTGTTTAGGTTTTTTTAAAGTCAGTATGTGAGAGACTAAAATTGTAACAGTAGCTGAAAATAATTATGACACATGTAGATGAGGTTCAGACCTAGGATTGTGTAGAAAAGAAAGTACAGTTTGGAACAACCCTGAATCCTCTCAAAGACATGAAATAGTGTATCAAACATGAGTAATATTCACTTGAAAAGAATATGGATTTAAGTTGATTTGAGTTAAAATGAAGGGATAGAAAGTTTACAGTGAAGTTGCAGGATTTAGGGGCTGGGCAGTAGTTCATTAAGGACATTCATGAGGGTGTTTGGGAAGCTGTACAGGTTAAGAAGGTGGAACCACATGAGGGAATCTAGAAAGCAATCAAAGACCTACAGTCTCAAGATACGTGATGGCTTGGTAATTTCTGGTTTCCTGCCATAAAGAATGTAATGACTATGTTAGTCAGTTATGTGTTATTGAAACAAAATACTTGAGATAGCAAATTTGTCAAGAGAGAAATTTGTTTCAGTTCATGGCTGCAGACGTTATCTCTGTGGCTAGTTGGTCCTTTGCTCTTTGATCTGTTGCAAAATAGAAATCACGTGGGCAATATAGTAACGGGCAGCATTAAACATGCCATCAAAGGTAAGTGAAAATGAAAAAGAAAGACATAGTACTCTCTTAACATTGTTCTTAAGCGCATCCCTGCAAATTATTAAAAGACCCCTCCAATGGAGTACACATCCTGAAGTTTCCACCACCCTCTAGAATCACAGAGTGGATTAGCAAATGGGGCTTTCTGTGCATTTCAGTACAAACCACAGCTACTGAATTTGTCTTGGAGTTCTGAGAGCCGATATCCAGGGGGAGTCTGGGAGCTGAGGGCAGCACACAGGGTGAAGAAATTTCCAGGTTCTCTGTTTTCTGAACATGGGACTTTTGGAAAAGAAGACTGATTTTTAAAAGCTGCTCTAAGATCTCTTTAGATTCTTCTTGTATGCAAGGAAGTTGTGGAAAAGCAGCATAATCTAATGAAGTTTCCAGAAAATTGATGACATTGTACTGGTATTAGAAGTTTGGCAGATGGGAGGTGATCTTTGCTCTCTTGGAAGACACATGTTGAGAAATAGAACAGTATAGTGTCAGTTTTAAAATTAATGTATTTTAAATTAAATTTAATTCTTTAAAATTACCAAATATAGAGATAAAATAAAATTTCTCCATTTAACCCTTCCTCATCTTGGCAGGAAACCAAAGATGGAAAGAACTTTTTGGAGACATCTGAGTGCTATTCCTTCTTTACACTTAACAAGATGCTAAAGTGTGGCATAATGGTTCAGAGTTCTACTGTCTAACTCTACATTCTAGCTACTGTTCCTTAACCATACTCAGTGGCAATAAACAAAGTATGAAATATTCTTTAAATCTTGACCATGTCCTATGTATTGTCTATCGTTCAGGTTGAGAAAGGTGACCTGCCATAGACAGACTTTTACTTCTTCTATCTTTGTATGTTCTTTGCTTTTGTTAAAAGGATAAATTTAAGTAATTTACCCAAACAAATACTCAGAAAAATTTAAAACCTGCAATTTCTTTGGATAATAACTAATGTTTATGAAAGTTCATTAATGATTTATATAAAGTTGATTGTCATGTTGTCTAACAATCGTCTTCTTGCATCTTGATTCCAAACTTTACACATTGGATTGGCATATTGCATTTTAATCCTCAATCCATGCATTCTTGTAGGGAGATCAAAGGTCAGAACTATTGGTGGAGACCTAATAATGTATATGCTTTTTATTGCTATATTGTGCTTCTTTGCTTATGCATAGAGAAGTATTTATTCAAGCAAATATTCTCTGTAATAAGTGGCTCCAGAGCTGTGCAACTCCAACTACTCTCACAACCTGCCTGAGGACTGCGTATATTGGATTAGTTTTCTTGGTGGAGGACATTTCAAGACAATCTAATACTGGCAGTTGTATAGTTATTAGTCATCACTCTTATACAGGTTTACAATGAAAAATAACAAGCAGGGCAAAAAAAAATGAAATGTAGAAATCAAGAAAAACAGCACCAGGAAACTTAATGCTGGAGCCAAAGCTGTGCTGAAAGAGATGGAAAGACTAAACACAGGCTGGTTCTTGCATGTAATAAAGGGAGGGGTGCTCTCAGGGCAAGACCCCATAATATTTGCATGAGTGTGTCTTGTACTAATATGGTTGCTGAAGGCCACAGGCTTTGGATTGGGTGATAGTGATGACGATGACTTCTCTCCTGCAGCAGTGTGCAGAGTCCCTTCCAGTACCATGAATGGTAAGGGAGAATCTTCCAGTTAGCACGAGCTCCAGAGTTCCCTGTTTGATGACAAAGGTACCTGGTGTCTTCATCAACAGAGCCTTACCTTGAAGATAGTCTGTTTGCAGCGGTCTGGGAGATGTAACTTACTTGGGAATGTTTGTTTGACTATTAGATTAGGAGGAGCTTAGAGCAGTGGTTCCCTAACAGTGAGTCATGACCACTTTGGCAGTTGAATAACCATTTCACAGGGGTCCATTGAAAAACACAGATACTTACATTATGATTCACAACAGTAGCAACATTACAGTTATGAAGTAACAACAAAAACAATTTTATAGTTGGGAGTCACCACAACATGAGCTGCATTAAAGGATCACAGCTTTAGGAAGCTAGAGAACCATTTCTTTAGAGCCTTTTAATGTCACTAGTATTGACAACTGAAAACAATACATCACTTTTTCCTGGATCTATCTGTAAGAAATAGCTCATCAGTGAAGGATGGGACTCCGTGAGTCCTTCTTCCAGCCTTGCCTAGCTACCAGTGGGTTCATTCTTGTTCAACCACAGTGCAGTCATCTACAGTCCTTAAAAGTACAAATCTTCATGATGATTGCATGTTTTAATGGTTATGAATGACTAGAAGATGGCATTTTACACCCCCCCTGTTCTTACAGTCTTTCCCCCTCTTCCACAAAGTTCCCTGGACCTTGGAAGGGTGGTCATAAATATCTTATGTAGGGCTGCAAACTCAGTTGTCATTTATTCTCAGAACCTTTCATAGTCATAAGTCTGCATTTTTCAGAGTTCAATAGAAAAAGAGGCTTCTCAAATTAAAGCTTATAATAGCAACTGCCTGTATTTGTAATACACCACCCACACACACACACACACACACACATACACACACACACACACATACACACACGAAGGTAGTTATGGACTAGATATATCGTTCCTTTTCTGAAATGAGCCTTAAATCCAATCACTGAGAAGTTTGTTATACCAACAACACTCATGTCACTGTTCTACCCAGTGGGCACACTTTTCCTGAGAGGTTGCTATCTTAGTTTATAGGGTTCTTAGGGTTCAGAGCTGAGCAGATCTTTCTCAGCAGTCTGTATTGCACTCTGAAAGCATGACAACAGAAAGGAACCCCCAAACTAACTTCCAGTTTTATTCCACAACTAAGGTATGTGATATCTTCAGCTGTAGAGTCTTCTAATATAGTTCTGTTTGACAAGCTATTGGAATGACAAAAACATGTACTATTTTGGGATTCTCTGAGACCCTCTCTGACCAGCTTACATGGACCTAGCCTACACCTGTCACTAAGGATTTAGTTCAATAACCCCTAACTTCAAGTAAGAGGCTATCTCTCTCTTGTGGGCTGTCTCCCTTCCAATATTTTTGAACTTGATTACAAGATTTTAAGTTTCCATATGGCTTTTTCATTCCTAACTCATTTTGACTGAATGGTTGTCTATGTATCATCATCTCATTGGTCAATAAATTTCTAGAGGATTAGTATTACAATGTAATCTGTATTTTTCAAGATTAGCAAAAATATATTTAAATTCTAAATTCTTTAAGATCCCAGGCAATAGTATCAACTGGGACTGATGGAATTCACTTCTTCATCTTTTGATATTGTTCTTCTATCTGCTTGATCCATGAACAAATGTGTTAAGATGGCATGTTGCATTGCTTTCCCATTTCACTATTTCAACATTAGTATAAAATGTATTCTGGATATTTCTTCTTTAAAATTCACATAAGAGAAAATTCTATCTGCATATAGTACATCCCAGGATCCTTGTTATTGCAAAACATTTCCCCTAATTAAAAACATCCATAAAAATTAACTCTAAAGAGTTAGAGGCAAGGTTACTTCAGATTACAGCCAATAAGGAAATGAAGAAAAGTACGAACTTCATGGTATCATGCTCTCTGCTGAGCAAGATGCTAGATGTGTCTTTGCTCAGGGTTTGAGTTATATACTTAATTTTGCACATTAAAATTTAATGACATTTTAAATGTAATATGCCCTTATCAAACAGCTCTTTTTGTTCTTTCCCAATGACATAATTCCATGGCCCTGTAGAAATAATTTCAAGCATGGGTCGTACTTTTGTATTTTCCCTCCATACACAGCATCTATTTTATTGATTTTTTTAAAAAAAGCTTTTCCTTTAATAGCACAGTTGAATTTTTCTAGTTCTGCAAAAATTCTTAGACAAAACATTTAAAAATAATATGTTCTTTTGGGCTTAGAGAAAAATTAATGTTACCAAGTCCAATCCTTTTTGTTGTCATAGAACCTGTTACCACATGTGAATGTAGAGCTGTATTTACCCAAGATTTATGAGTTTTCTAAATTATGATGATATTTAGACTGTAGTATGTATACTTTGAAATATGACTTCAGAGGTTTTGGAGTACATCTGCATCTCAAGCCTGGAAAGCATTCTCAACTGTAGAAGAAATATTTGTTTCATGATATACTTACTTCCAAGTGTCCCTGGCAAGCTTTCACAGGAACTTAATTTTACATTCCTTTCGCCTGTGTTTTTTTTTTGTTTTGTTTTGTTTTGCACTAAAAAAATAAGGCATTGAAAAGTGGTTTCTAAGCAGCGGAAAGGTCTTTTGTTATACGAGGTAGCTAGGCAACCAGCACCCATTTCAGTGTTACACATAAAACACTACTAGTCTTACCTTTGTGGAGAGCATTTTATAGTTTACAAAATAAGGTCACTTTTACATCGCCTCTTAACCCTGCCTTGTGGGATATGCAGGGAAAGTATTGTTATTTCTACTTAGTTGCATGACACCAACATGATACAACAAATAGTAAAGAAAAAAAACTTTACTCAGGAACCTGAACATCACACCCATTGTTCTTTCTGTGAACCTCACAGGAAACTTTCAAATAATTGTTTGTCTGCTGAATAAAAATCATGTTTTCCCATGTCTCAAAAGCACCTATAAAAATTTTGAGGAAAGATTATTGCTTCTAAAAGAAGGAAAGACTGTGGGGACACTGTTTCTAATGAAACTGTTCTTTTTTTTTTTTTTTTAAACCAGGACAGAAGTGTTCAACACCTAAGGAAAAAGTCCACAAAATGAAATAACAAGTGGTGAAGGCAAACAGGCAGGAGAGTCCCAGTGATTCTGAAGAACTGAGTATGTTAAACAAATAGTGTAACTGTTTCAGCCTATTTTAGATGAAGGAGTTCTCCACTCAAATGTACTAAAAACTACACTGTTGTCTGCCTACATTTACATTTTCTCTAATTTACCTTGTGTCTTTGGAACTGGCTTCACCAACCTATGAGAGGATTTACTTGATCTATGTGGGAAAAAATCAAGTGTTTGAACAAAATGTAGCAGAGAAATAGGGATATAATTAATGGACTTAGGATGTCATGTCTTCCCTGTATTAACAACCTGAATCGTCTACTTGGAGGTAGACTGAAGAAATGGGTAAGAAACTTTTACAGAGCCTTTGCAAAACTCATGGGGATCTTCTTACATTGATGCCCTGGAGCTTTTCAGGTATGCTCAGCTGAAAGTAATCCAAAGGACGAGTAGGTGATTGCTAGAATCAAGGATGTAGCAACAACAGCAGCCACCATTTCAAAACCTTTTTCTAGTTTAGATTACTCTAGCTATATTAGATACCTTTTCTTCCTATGGTGCTGGCAAGGTACTTGACAGAACTTACCAAAGAACATGCCTGTTTTGGCTATGGTTTAAGAATACAGTTTACCATGGTGAAGGAGATAGGATAAATAAAGGACTTACTAACGTAAGCTACCTGAAAAGAAGTTTCAGTAAGAGATGATGGCGCTGATCTAATGGGAGCTCAACAAGGGCAGGTGGACTGGGACTGATGGAGCATGTGATCAATCCGGACTTTCTGAACGTGGCTGACAGGGAGAGCTGACTGAGAAGCCAAGGACAATGGATCTG